>CAUYRH010045178.1:0-33696 GCA_963574655.1 Perodicticus potto
AAAAAATTAGCTGGGTGTTGTGGTAGGTGCCTGTAGTCCCAGCTTCTTGGGAGGGTGAGGCCGGAGGAGTGCCTCAACCTTGTTTGAGGTTGCTATAAGTGGGGCTGATGCCATGGCACTAGACAATTTAGCGAGTGAGACTCTGTCTCGAAAAAAAGAAAGGATATATGTCTGCATGAAGATTTATATACAAATGGTCATAGAAGCTTTAAGTGTGATGAACTAAAATTATTATAAAAACTCAAATGCCATCAGGAGGTAAATAGATAAGCAAATTATAGTCTATCCTAACAAATGAAAACTATTTGGCAATAAAAGAAATAAAGTGTTGATGCAACAACAGTATGGATGAGTTTCAGAAACCTTACACTAAGTACAAAAGGTCATACCCAAAAGACTCACTCCTGTGTGTTTATATTCACATGGATTCAAGAAAAGGCAAAGCTAGCACAACACAAAGCAGATCAATGTTTCTTAGGTCTGGAATTGGGGAAGATGTTGCCTACACAGGGTCACAAGGAAACGTTTTGAGGAAATGTAAAATTTTTAAAGTATATTATGGTCATGTATACAAGACTACCTAAAATTGCCCAAATTCATTAAAGTGTTTACTTAAAATCAATGAATTTTATTATGGAATTTGTAGCTCAATGACTCTGCGGTGGGTGGGGAAGGTGAGAAAAGAAGGAGAAGAAGAAAGAGGGAGGGTGGGGAGGATGGGAGAAGGAGGAGGAAGAAAGGGAAAATGAGAAGAAAGATGGGAAAGGCTAAAACTGAATCAGATGGGACCATGAAGCGGCTCTAACTCTTGATGAATTAAAGTGACAAAACACCCATTCGACAGGCAAAAGGAAATTTATAATAAGATATTTACAAGGGCTAACCAAGGTAGAAAATAGATGTACTTTTCCACCCATCTGTCTTTCCAGAAGAAAACAGCCAAAAAGAACACTCAGAAGTCCATTGCTGTCCAAGTTTCTTCTAATTCATGGTGCCCATTTGGCATCCAGAAAACTTTGCTGAAAGGGAATGTGGTAGATATAGTTTTTATTTTGATATCTTTAAGTTACAGAAAGAAATACTAAATGAGAGTGGAATGGAGGTTGAATGACCCCGTAAAACCCATCCATAAACGTGGGTTGGCTTTTCCTACCGATTTGTAGCAGTTCTTTATACATCTTGATAATCCTTCTCACTTAACATTTCTTGCAGCATTTATTTTGATACTTTTTGTTGTCCTTGGCAAATGGAAGCTCTTAATGTCGTTGTTGATCAATGTGCTTTTTGATGTTTGCATATGTTATGCTATGGGCAAGCAATCTTTAGCTATCTCAGTTTCATAAAAGTGTTAGTCTCCCTTGTCTTGTAAGTTTTTATATTTATTCCTTTAAATAGGAATTCAACTAGAATTGACTTATTTACATGTGATTTTCTTGCAGGAAGACAATGCCCAATGGAAAGAAAGACCACCCAAACACCATGTTTATAAGAGGAAGCACTTTATTCATTGGCCTATGGCATAAAAGAATTCCAAATGGCCATGCTCCCCCCAACTGACTTGATCTTTGCCTTTTTATTTCCAGTCAAACAGTTCCACCCCATAGGTCCCCTTCCCACTGGTCTGTTTGAATCAAGCTGGAGGTGCTATTCCAGGCCCTATAGAACTACAGGATTCCACAGAACTTGGAAACTTCCAAGCTGCAGGAAGTTAAGTTTAAAAATTCCCAAGAGCTGAGTCACCATGGAGAGGACCCTGTACGTGTATCCTTGTGGTCTCCTTGAGGAGACCTGTTCTCCCAGACCTCACCCTTCTCGAATATCCTCTCTCAATTTGAGGTAAGGACCCAATTTAGATGTATTTCTAGTTATTTTGTGTTTTGATATTTTTGCAAATATTACTTTTTAAATAATATTTTATAAAAATTCAATTTGTCTTTCAAAAATTATTTTACCTTTAAAATTTAGGTCTAATAATTTGTAGTTTTATATTTAATTTTTTGTTTGTTTGTTTGTTTATTTGTGGTTTTTGGCCATGGCTGGGTTTGAACCCGCCACCTCCGGCATATGGGGCCAGTGCCTTTGAGCCATAGGCGCCACCCTATATTTAAATTTTTAGGTCTAATAATTTAGTTTCTTCAATGTTTACTACATGGGAAATCATAACTTGAGGATAATAATTTCATGTGTTTTCTTTTTCTTCATAAATGTTTACTTGGTTTTATAATCAAATAGCTAAAAAAATTTATATTTTGACTCAGCTATCTATTTTTTGTTTGCCCTATAGGCTGTAAAAAATTAATGCCTTGATTTTCTTCTGAATGCTCATGAGTTTCACTGGAGGTTCATATTCCTGGGAATTTTTTTCTCTGAAGAATCTTGGAAACCTGGCTTCAAGATAGGCTTCTCCTAAAGGATATGAATTTGCATTTTCTTAAGTTTCAGCAGGCACTATGGGCTGGAAGGAAATACTGTGAACTGAAATCTTGAGGGTTGGTTTTGCTTTTTTTTTTAAGAACATTCAGACAAAGATACTCCATTGGAGGATGGTCTTATGGTTATGAATAACCAAGCGAGTATTATTTTGTTTTAAATCCACATACAACACTTAAGTACCGAAACTTGATTATTTGTAGTTCCTTTTTATATAAGTTTATCACCTTTTAGTATACCAATTAATTGGCTTGGGGTGTTTGCTGTTAGATTCTTCACTGTGGAAAGGGTGGTTTCTGCATTTTCTTCTTTTCTTATATCTTAAAAAGGGAAATTCAAGATCAGAGTGTCAGCAAATACTGTCAGATGAATTAATACTTTAATATCTCAGTAGTTCAACATTGCTTTTAAAAAGACATTTGAAGTAGTTATCCAACACTTAATTCCTTTTTTCAAGAGATCATTTATCTCTCCTAGTCTACCAAAAGTGGACATGCATATTATTCTTTGTGTAACTATCTACATTCTGTATTTGAAAAGTCTAGAAAAAAATCATTCATAAACTTTTACATGGCTATCAGTCTAATTGTCCTCTCCTATTTCCTTCTCTAGAAATTCATTCAGATTCTAAAGCACAATTCAAAATGAAAAAAAAAAAGCTTATAAAATATCTCCTTAAAAATCTCCATCTCTTATATCTACACTTACATTTCCCACCATTACTTTATAATTCCTAATGACTATAATAATGAATGCTTAATCTCAGTGTGAACTCTGAACCTTAATTTCATTCATATAAGTCTTACTGGATTGGCAGATTTTAAATATGTTCTTTGAATCTTGATGAAATATACTTTCTCTGTCCCATGCAGAATGTTCCAGGCTTCTGTCTGGGACTTTTGCCCAACATTGATAAAGAACCTACATATGGACTGTCCGTAAGAAGATGTCTGCTTGATATTTCCAGATCTACTTGAGATGTGTGAATTTCATAAAACGTGGCACAATCGAATCCCAAAAGGAAATTAGAAAAATTTTAGTTTATCAAACTATAAAATTATGCTCCAGATAGTCCTGCCATTGAGACATGCATCTTAGTATTGATTTCATTTTGAAAATGATTTCAAAGATCATTTCAACATTTACCATGCTATTTTATGAACTTCAGTACAAATTTTGGGAGGAGAAAATAGAAATATTGTTTAAATTTTAAAGTAATCAATGAGTTTCAGCTCCTTGAAAGAGAACAAAGACCAAAAACTAGAATGTTTCAGATCAGAGTTTAGTAATAATATATTCATCTTGCATATTTTAAGAGGGAAAAGAAATGTTAATTGAGAAAATTTAAACAGCTTGCATATAAGCTGCCTGGATACATTTTCTATATCTAAACTAGAGTGACAACAGCAACTTAACTTTCCAAATAAACAGGTTTGGGAGTGTTAGTTTGTAAAAAATCATGTAAAGTGGCACAATCTGTGCCCCATACGTCAAACACATTCTTGATGGGGCTAAGTAAAATCTTCCCATGAGAATATATTCCAATAAAACCCCAGGTCAAAATGCCACAGTAAATAAGAAAATGATGGTGACCCCAAATCCTTTGCATAAATGCACCTAAGAATATATAAAAGTTAACAACATCATACTTCACTCAGAACTTTTTCTTGTTCTTAAATAGATTTGATTGAAATTTATGGGGGTGCAGATTACTAAAAGCTAAATTAAATGCATGTGCTTTTCTTGAATCAAACTCATCTGTGGAGATGATGGAACATCTAGTCAAATGTTAAATTTAAATGTGCTATAAGGGCGTGTGGCACAAATTATGACCCTGCTAGAGAAAAGGCACATTATCTTATATCATGACAGTTGCAAATACGGTAAACAATGAATTCATTATTAATACTGGATTTTAAACGGGAGTAAATCTCTGATGTTGTATACTAAAAGCATGCAAAAGAAATCAACCATGCTAGCTCCAGTAATACTTTTTTAATGAAATACCTTGAATTGGATACCAATCACACTATAAACTGCACTTAAAAAGTTGGTGATTATGGCTCCTCTGAGGACAACAGTGAAGCATTATCACTATTTTCCATTTCAAAAGGATATATAAATTGAAGGTCATGAACCAAATTTCCTTCCATCTTTTAGCAAAATGGGTATGGAGTTTGATATAGCACAAAAGCACAGTAATAGTTTCACTTTCACTCTAACGTGGGAAGTGTGCTTCTCTGTATTTTATGTATTAGCAAACTATAAACTCCTATAAGTAAAAAGTAGGCAATCCTGGAGCTCAACCTGGCCACCCACAAGCAGGTGAATGTCTGCACCCTGTTATGGGTCTATTCTGCTCTTTATGATCTTTAGGTAGGAGGGTTATGGAGGGTAAGAGCCAGGTTTTAAACTTCTCTTGCCATCTATTGCTCTGTAACAAAATACCGCAAAATTTAAATTTAGTGGCTTAAAACAACAATCATTTTTGTTTAGTTTATTTTATCACAGGTCTATAGTTCTCCAAATTGGGCTCATTTGGGTTAGTTAATCTCTCCTTCATCGTCTGTCCATTCACTGGTCTAACTTGACTGAAGTGAGGCTCAATGTCTAAATGGCTTCACTCGCTTGGTGGCCAAATTGATACTGATGGTTGGCTGGAAGCTCAGCTAGAGTTACGGAAGACCTCAGTTCTTTTCCACAAAATCTCTCCATATGGCTAGGGTGGGCTTCTCACAACATCCAGGTCTCAGAGTAGTTAGATTTGCATGATGGCATACTGCCCCCAAAGTACAAAATTAGATGTTGCCTATTCTTCTTAAATTTGAACCCCAGAACCCCCCAAACTAGCAAAGGTTCACTTCTACCACAACAGTTTGCCTAGATAACAGGTTGGTTTAAGAGGCAGCTACTACACAAGGATGTAAATTCAGCCATGATCTACACAGAACATTTCCAGTCAATGACAGGCCATATATATAAGAGTGGTACCAGAAAATTATAATAAAATCCTTTTACTATACTTTATCTATGTGTTGATACATTAGACAAAAGCTTTTGTTAGACTAGTGTAACAAGATACACTTGTTACTGTAACTTCAGTGACTCAAGATAGTCACTGAAATAATAGAAAATAGCAAATAAAGTTTTAGCAAGAAAAAGAAAGTTTATTAATGACTTACACAGCGAGCAGATTCTGTGGAAAGCTCAGTTTATACACAACTTTGAGCAGAGTATTAGCTGCTTCTTGGACGCCTCCCAGGGGCTTAATTAACTCTGTTCTCAAGCCAACCCACCAGAAAGATCTTGAAACAAACCCGCCTACAAGATCTTGATAACGATAAACCACCTGTAAGGTCTTAATCATCCTCATTCCCATAATAGCTCGTCCTGACCCAAACCATCCAAAATAGCCTAACCAACTCCATTATCCACTGTGCTTCTATCTAGCAAACTGCCTAACACTTTCCAGTGGGCTGCAATTGTCTACAATATTCAGGATAGTAACAGACTATACAGGTTTGTAACCTAGAAGCAATAGGCTATACCATCTAGCGTAGGTGTATACTAGGCTACACCATTTTGGTTTGTGTAAATACACTCTACAATGTTTGCATAGAGATGAAACTGTACAAGAAAGCATCATGACAGATTACAATGTACCTCGGCACTATAACAGATGGCACTAATTGGATAGTTCTTGTATGTATGAAGTATAGAGCAACTAAATCACCTATTTCTGATGTTTTCTTACCTTGATCATTAAATTTTTCCTTGTGCTTTGCTAAAATTTTCCTTTAATTTAAGCACTTTTCTAAATTGAAATAACTATAGTTTATAGCTGATATGTAGTTAACATCATCTTCATAAGGCACGTGTTTGCCTAAGACTAGTGTTAAATTAGAGAATCATTTCCTTCCTATATGAAAACCAAACTAACTTTGCTACCATATGGAAAATAAGAAAGATAGCTAAATACTTGCCAAAGAGAGTTAATGACTTGTCCTTAGAAAGCAAAAGAATTGTGTGGTTGGTTGTTTTCTTTCTTTTAGTCAAATACAAGATGGTCAGTATTTTCAGGGTATTTCATAAGGAAAAGCTCTGGTACAGAACCATTTCATTTCCTGCTACCATGAATGGGCTCTGCGTTGGGAGTTGGGATTTATGCACATCAAATCTTGGTTCTGTCACAATCAGTGCATCTTCAACCACCCATTTCATCTCTCTAGGGCTATTTTCTTAACTGTAAAATGAAGCCTTGTGCTAAAAATTTCTAAAGAAAACTTCAGCTACAAAGCCCCAAGATTCTATTCATAACACAAAAACTTTGTAATTAAAGATATTCTTGATTTTTTCTATCTGAGTAGCCTTTATGTTCATAGTAGGAGGGAAGAAAAATCACATCTCAACCTGGCAAACAGGCACCTTTGAAAGATATTTTTGCTTCATATTTGGAACAGCTGTGGTAAAAGGTTCTGTGCATCTCTAGGTAGTTGAGATTTGTTTCTCCAGAAAGAAGAAATAATGTCTATTTTAATTTTATAAATATGTATTCATGTACATGGACTATGTGTTGTTATTTAATTTGTTTCCATTGATAAAGTTTCAAATAAGTGAACAGAGTTTTTAATTAGGAAAGATATTTATACAGTTGTAAAGTCATGTATGGTTTTCAAAATCATAACATCCTCCAATTCCCTCATTTCTATCTGTGTCTCACCGTGGATCTAGTAAGTTTGCCAAATGTTGTGCATTACTGGTAATTAGCCTTGGACTAAGTGAAAGGCAAGGTGGAAGGTAGGTGTGCAAAATTCTTAACAGCGAGTCCTGATCTATGCTGGAGTTAGCTTGTACCAGCTTGTGAAAGCTGTTTGTGTCTCTCTTTTCCCAATCTGCATTCAATAGGGTCATTTTGATAAATATAATTAATAATTATAGGAATATTTATACCATGGGTTTTTTCTTTGTTTTCTTCTACTTATTTACTTGAAAAACCAGTTTTAAAACATTTATATTCACATCACTGATTCTGAGTCAACCTATCTAAAAGAACATCTGTAGAGCTGACATTTACGCTGGGACCTGACAGACAAGTGGACGAGGCCACATAGCATTAAGCAGAAGAGTGTTTGTTATAGTGGTTAAGATGTGGGAAAGATGTAAGCCAAGAACCATCCTGGTACGTTCTAAGAACAGAAAAGGGACAGGAGAGATTGAATAGATGCCTATTAAGGGATTTGTGCTACAAGAAGTGGTTGAAAATATAGGCAGAAGCCAAGTGATGTAGATATTTGTAGGACATGGGAAGGATTTAAGACTTTAAGAATAAGCAGAGTGGGGGAGACTGGAAGAACCTCAACTTGAGGAATGAGATGAATACATTATTTGTAAAGAATCATCTGGCTCCTCTGGGTCAAATGATCTGGAATTGGTGATAAGAAGAATAAAGTGGAAGAAAGTACACGAGTTATAATACCAGCTAAGAAAATATTATACCACCTTAGGTGAGAAATAAGGGTAGTTTAGACCAGGTTGGTGGCATGAATACGAGGAAGCCTAAAAAGGTTTTTGGTTAAAGTTTGAAATGCGTTTCTATAGAATTGGATGATAGACTTGATGTCAGGAATAAAGGAAAACTCTCGCTCATGTAACCTAAGTTTTCAGTGAATTATAATATTATGTACTTTTTATAATTTACATATGTACTATAATGGCAAGCATTAGGAGGAATAAACATGAAATATATGGAAGAAAGTTTCTATTTTGAATATCTATATTTTCGTTGTGTATTAAATATATAAGGAAAGGTGTCAAATATAGATTGCATAAATGAGCACTGTGGCTCAAGGGAGAGTTTAAAGCTGTTGATAAAACTGTGGGAAATATCAGCACGTACATGATGTTCAAGGGCAGAAGACTACCGGAATTACCTACTGTTAAGGAAAGAAAAAAAAAAAGATGATCCAGAATAAATACTTAGCAAAATGCAACATCAAGGATTTAACAAGTGCCGTGAAAGCAAGATGGAGGAACTGCAGATGGAAGGAAAGAAGAGAGTTTGTTGTCAACTGATGCCAAGTGAAGAAATAATTTTAACAAGAAAGTGAATACTCAACAGCACTGAATGCCCCTGAGAATTCCTGGATATGAGACCTGAGAAGTGGAACATGGGCTTCACAGAGGTGGTCGAGTGGCAAACAGTTAGGGACGTGGACACAGTCTGAGGAATCAACTCACTCTACACACTTTTCTATGAAGAAGAGTAGAAAAATGGAAGATATGAGATCAAGAGAAAAATTTTGTTTAAGATAGGAGCTTTTAGATCGTATTTGTCAATTGATAGGAATGAGGTGAGAGAGTGAAATACTGGTAATGATAAAAGGGATGGAAAGATGAAAGAGCAAGGTCCTATAGAAGGAAAGTCTAGAATTCAGAGAGCAAATCTAAAGCAAGAAGGTGACAGAGTGACTACTACTTACATCGGTTTTCTCAAATAAATATAAAATTAAGTCATGAAAGAAAACCAAGATAGGCGAAGTTGTAGAGAGGAGAAAGGATTAAATATGGTAGAAGATTAGATGCTAATAGAGATCTATAATGGGGAGATGCTGGGGCACTTGGAATGTCCTTTTGGGACTGGTGGTTGCAAATTTAAAGAGTCGGGTCATTTTAGTTGTGTTACTTTCTCCAATAAACATCAGCAACTCTGAAAGTGGAAGATTTTCCTTCTTTGTGAAAGATCAGCTCACCCAGGGTTAGGATATGAAAAAGATGTATGTGGTCATTGTGAAGCTGAGCTCAAACATTTGCTAATGTCTTTGGTCACATACATTGATGGAGGGTTTCCTAGGTCTATTTCAAGGGATATCTATTACCACATCAATAGTTAATGGATTCTCCTGACATGAGCTAGCTGGGAAAATTAAGCTATTTAGGGAAATGAGTCCCTGAAATCAAATGCCAGAAGATTGGCTAAGAGTAAACCAACAATTAGAGAATAAAGAAAGAGGGCAAGAGTTGAAACAAAAGCACCTGTCTGAAATATAATTGCAAAGGATGAGAACTAAACTAGATTGCCCACAGATAAGTTCGGTGATACAATTTCCAAAGAAATCATAACTATTGTGTCTATATGGTTTAGTTGGAAATTTCTGTTTAAAAAGGCTGTCTATTCCCCCAGCTTTTTGAAACCTTCCTCAAAAATACGTTTGTTAATTCCACTAAAGATGTTCCTAGTATTTATAAAATAGAATGTTCTCTGCATGTAATATGTCGGATAATTTATAAAAAGGCTAAAATAATATTTACAACATCACTATTTTCGCTGCAACAATTTTTTAAATAATTTCTCTTAATTTTTACTACTGATTTAATAAAAAATATTTCCTTTAATAAGTTCTTTTATCATTTAGTGTGAGCCCAACAAATGTTGGTATTTATGTTAATTATTTCAAAACAATCATTTTATAATGCCTACATATTTCAAAATATGTTATCATATTATAAATAATAAACCATATATAAGATTTGCCAATTTAAAAAGTACATATTTTAAATTCCTTTGAATGATTTCCAGTAACCTTAGCTAAATTAAGCATTGGCCACTAACATTTCTTCTTACATTACTGGCTATTGGTATTGAGCATTTTGTACTTTTGTCTATGGATGTCATTTGCTTTTTTTTAGTGGGTTGCTGTTTTGTACTTGTGATAAGTGCTCATGATATATTAAGAAAATTAATTTGCTACTATATGTGTTAAATATGTTACAAATGCCTTTTTTCAGTTTTTTTCTTATATAAAAAATACTTTCAATCATATAAAAGCAATTAATAATTATATAGTTACATCTGTAAGAGCTCTTCTAACAACAATATTTGAAAAATATTCTTTTACATTTTTTTGAAAGGTTTGCAATCTACTTGAAATGTATGTTATGAAATAGGGTTAAAACGTAATGTTTTCTCCATATATAATTAATTTTCCAAGAATTTTTATTTAAATGCTCACATTTATAGTATTAGTTTCTGGATGTTTGCATCATGTTGCTTTTCAATATTTCTATTGGCTCTAAATTATTCAAAATAACTTTTTATGGGATCTTTTTCTGGATCCCTGTCAGGTCAAGATGTCAAAGCTGTTGGTTGAGTATAGCGGTTCATACCTGTAGTTCCAGTGCTTTGAAAGGCCAAGACAAAAGGATCTCTTGAGGCCAGAAATTCTAGACCAACTTGGGCAATGTTGGGGAACCCTGTCTCTGTGAAAAAATAAAAATAAATTAGCTGAGCATGGTGTTGAGCACCCGTACTCCTACTACGCAGGAGGCTGAGGCACAAGGACCACTTGAGCTTAGGAGTTCAAGGCTATGGTGAACTATGATTATGCCACTGCTCTTCAAGCTGGGAATTGGAGTGCAGAGGTAGGTTACATTAGTATCCATTGATGATAATGGTCTCTTCTAATAGATATTACAAAATTATAATATTCTAATTCTAAAATCCCTTCTTCATTTAATAACTTGAACATTTCTAACATGAGAACATTTCTTTTAACAATAGGAATACAGTAAAGATAGGAAACTGCCAGATTCTTTCTTTTTATTTACAAATTTCCGTAATACTGAGTTAATCTTTAAATGTCCTCTATATGTGATCAATGAGTTTCTCATTTTGATATAACAATATTATAAATGCATAGATTTAAACATAAATCTCTCTCTTAAAAAAGGAAAAAAGATATCACAGCTCTTTCTTTGAAGGTATTCATTTTTTATTTCATGTAAATTATAAATCATCTATTCAAATTATATTTAAACATTATATAAATATATTGATAGGAATTACATAAAGGTTATAGATTAGGGTGAGTCTTTAATCAAGAAACATGATATATGTCTGCATTTATCCATATATTTTTTTATTTTGGGGTAAACTGTGTTTTTAGCATAGTCCTATTAGTCTTTTAATGATTTCTTATTTTCTAGAACAACTGGTCTTCCAATTTACTTTTTTATTCCCTTGCTTCAGATCCACAGACATGTTACTAGTTACATTACCATGTTACATTGCTTTTTTTCAGTGGATAGTGGTATTTGGAAACCAGTATCTGAGAATGGGGTGCTCTAAGCGAACTTACTGTGGTTCTCCTGGTAGTAGGGATGAAAGCCACATGGTACAGGCAAACATAATTCAGACTACAGGTTCTTTTTTTTTTTTCTTTTTTGAGACAGAGTCTCATTTTGAGACCATTGGTAGAGTGCCATTGCGCCATAGCTCACAGCAACCTCAAATTCTTGGGCAAGATTCTCTTGCCTCAGCCTCCCAAGTAGCTGGGACTATAGACAACCATCACAACACCAGGGTTTTTTTGTTTATTTTTTATTTATTTATTTTTTTTTTAGAGACAGGGTCTTGCTCTTGGTCAGGCTGGTCTTGAACTTGTGAGCTCAAGCAATCCACCTGCCTCGGTCTCCCAGAGGGCTAGATTACAGGCATGAGCCACTGTGCCTGGCTCAGACTACATATTCTTACTTAAGCTCTTTTCTCTCTACAATCAAGCCTGTGCATATTAGTATTAATTTAATCCTTTTTAAAAATCGTGTCTTTGCACTCATTTCAAAATTTTTTTAATTAGCTCTATTTTGCATTTTTTTCAATCTGGTTATGTGTTTCAGCCAAAAGTTTTTCCAAAATCTCTAGAATACTTGATTTTTGTCATATGTCTGGAGGAATGATGCAGCCAGATAATATTTCCTGAGTACTAATAAATCTGAGAGTGAAATATTTCCCTTTTAGGAAAAGATATCATTTCCTTTTGATCCAAGACATTCATATACCATTACCAACCAGGTGCACCCTTATCCTCTCCTTTTGATGTACTTGTACATCACATATTTAGTTCTTTTTGATGTCCTTAAATTCCTGTTTTGGGTAATTTCAAATACATAACGGATTTGCCACACTTTTAAGATATCCTGCACTTTCACTCTTCATAGCCTTCCTTACTGTACTATGATTGCCTTTACTTTGATGTAAGATCTTCACCTGAATATTTTAATATTAACAAAACTTTAGAAGTGGTGTTACTAGTACAAGGATATAGCAATTCCCTCTCTTTGAACTTAATATTTGAAAAAGGTTGCAAAAGAAAATGCACATATGAAAACCATATTTTAGGACAGCAATCGGGTTATAATACCCAACCTTTTGGCAAAAGACAGTAATGTAGGTTTCTGTAGCATTCAGGTTTTATGACTAAAGTAATAAAGCTTAAGAAAGGAGTAAAGGAAGGAAGAAGGAAAACAAAGGAGACAGATCGGGGGGGGGGGATAAATATTCCTGGTGCTGTAGGTATGCCACACATCTGAAACTGAACTTTTCTTTGTGTTCCTTCTCCTTAAAACATAAGCCAGGACCAAAGTGCCGATGCAAGAAAAGAAAGTCGAAAGAAAAATATATTATTTCACTTGTGAAGAAAAATGTTCACTTCTGTGATGAATACATTCCAGTAGTTAGCTTAGCAAGTTATCCAAGTTTTTAAAATTAAATACAAAACACAAGTTGCAATTAAAAAAATGGAAAATGCAACTAAATAAAACCTTAGTTGTTACATTTTTGAGGAACGTCAAGTACATATTCTAGGGAAAACAAATACCGCGTGGCAATGTTTGGCACATATTCTCCAGTTTTTATAATGTTATCCATATCGGCACAACTTAGTGTTTTAAATATTTTATCAAGATAAAAAAATTCATCAAAGTATAAAATTATGAAAGAGAAATATTAAAATATATTAAAGATAACTTACATTTCGCTTTCCTGACACTATTTTTTTAGGTGCTTCAGTGGCTCTATTGGAATAGATTGAAGTGAGAAGTGATTTTTTTTAAAGAAGAAATATAAAGATAAATATTGAGGTGATATTTAACTTCTGACACAAAAATATGGAATAATGCAAGAAGATGAAAAACATATATTTCAGGCTATTTTCTTGGAGATTGCACTATCACAAGTTTGAAAGACATTTTTTACATATTATAAAGTGTTGAATAATATGGCAACAGAAACCTGATAGAAGATGATAGATCTAAAAAATATATCTAGAAAATGATAGATGTAAAAGATAGAGAACAGAATAGAACAAATAATAAAAATCATGATACATGAAAACCTTCATTACAAAAATTTTAAAACTACTTTTTGAAAGAAAAACTGTGTACATAGAAAAAGGGTCCCCAAATAGCAAGAGAATAACCTGTATAAATATATTGCATATTTAAAAAAAATAATAATTATTTAGGCATTGAAACAAAAAGACCAAATTACTTACAACAACAATAAATTACATTACTTCAAAATGTAGGATTAAATAATATAAAGGAGTTGGTATGGAACATAATGGTGATATGACCTGAAATGTATATCCTGTGAAAAAATAAATTTGTAGACTAGAGATATTAATGGAGGTTATAGAAAAGAGGAAACAAGGACATGAGTAAGGTATTTTTAATATACCATGTGTTGTAGATTTGATTTTGGACACATGTAAAATATTTTATCTAATTGTGGAAATAAACTAAATTTTAACAATTGTAAAAATCAGGAGCAAATTGTAAAACTAACCTAAATAAGTACTAGAAAATCACAGATAGGGTCAGTATTACAAATGATCTTAAAACACAGTAATTTGTCTGCATGCCCCTGTGGGGATTATTCTCAAAGGAAAAAGAAAGTAAAGCTACAGAATCTTTCATTGATTTCAGTAACCATATTGTTGTAAATCATGTTGGTAGGTCCACCCATTGAAATAGCCTAAAAATAACAACCATAATGGTAAATATAAGTTCTCTCGACGCTGACACCCAGATTTTGTTATTTGAATAACATTTCCCACACAAACAAACAAACAAACAAAAAACAGACTTCCCTTGGAATTGCTGATTCCAGATTTGGGCAGGAAATATGAAGGTAAAACTGAACCTTGTGTTGTTCCTTAAAACGAGGAAGCAAGCTATCAAAAGCACCTTAAACTGTGTCAAAAGGACCTAGAGCCAATTTGAAAAGGATCCCACTAGCCAAGAGTCGGAAAATTTGAACATCCATAAGAATAATAAATGGACAGTATTGGAGTACATCAACTATGATTAAATCTATACATTTATAATATTAAATCATAATAAAAAGCTCATTGGTCACTTGTAGAGGACCTTTGAAGATTATCTCAGTATTATGAAAACATGTAAATAAAAGGAAGGAATCTGGTAGTTTCCTACCTTTACTATACAAACTGAATCTCTCAGTGTTAAAAGAAATGTTCTGACTTTAGAAATGTTCTATTAAATGAAGAAGGGATATTAGATTTACAATATTACAATTCTGCAGTACCTAATGAATTAATGGATATAGGCCATGACAATCCATACTCAGGGTATTCATTATGGGGACTGGAAAGAAAAGCTTCATCAATGGGTGCTAACCTAATCAAGAGAGAAAAACGACTGTCTCCTAGTGAGATGCCACAGCAGTGCTTGGCCAGTCAGCACCAGATCAAGATGTTAGCTCTAACAGGCAAATTCATTTAAACATACAAGTTAAGAGGAAAACACTAAGTGATGTTGGGGGATCCACTCAGCAAACTTCAGACGCTGGAAACTTTCCAGACAAATTACATGTTTGGTTTAAACACTGACAATGACAAAAGGGCAAAATACAAATGTTTAGGGGAACATCATGGATTAAAAGAGACTTTAGAAACACACCTTACTTGGATCTCTATTGAAGCACTCACTTTGCAGCCCATCTACTAAAATCAGATCTCAACTGAAACAACCATACTATAACGTGAAACAAACACTCATGTATTAGACAATTTAATATCACTAAATATTTGGTGATATATGTATTAAGGAATTATTGGTCATTTTTGAAGTTTGACAATGGCATTACGATTATTTTTGAGCTAATATTTGTGGATGTATCTGCAATATTTATGGACTCAATTATGTAATGTCTGAGACTAGCTTCCACATAGTTGGAGATAGAGACAAAATAAGAATGGTCATTAATGATGATTATTGAAGCTGAGAGAATGGGAATGAGGACCTTCATCTTTCGTATATGTGAATGTGGAATCTTTACACCTTGTTCAACACACAAGGATTTGTTCCATGCCAGATAAGGAGATGAAATATCTCTTTCCTTCAGTCACCTTAGTTTGGCCAGAGGAGTCTATCTGTCTGGACACACGGCTGTCAGAGTGGTAAAACATCACATCTGTGATAACTGTGGATCAGCTGCGGTCTTTTCCTTTAGTCAGTTCCTAACTGCCTACATTCTCAAGACTTGGTGTTTGTGTTAAGATCATAAATACCTTAAAACAATAAAAAGTAGCAAGTAAATCCATACAATTAACATAGTTAGGTGAAGAATTAGTCTAGTTAATAGAAATGCAAGCACAGCAAGAACCATGATGGGATTGTTTGCCTTGCCTTCATGAGATTTATGACTGTAACACTGATGTATGAAATAGATACTCAAGGCAGGATACTAGAAGCCTCATGAAGAAGGGTGTGCAGCCCCCCGAATCCCTGCTGCTCTTAAAACTATCTCTTTGTTGATTAATTCTCTGTAATTTTCATAATAATTTTCCATCAGTCTCGTTTGCACCACCAGGCCCTAGGAAGGAGGTTTATAGTGTGCTGGGGCTGGTTTCCTGACTCTTGGGCACTAGTTCCAATTAAGAAATGCACTGGATTTACCCAGGGTATTGATTTTGCTTGGGAGTGGAGATGGAAGGATAATGGGGTAAGTGGATTATGGCGACTGGAAAGAAAATAGTCGACAAGATGGATCAGGACTAAAGCAGAAGGGATGTGAAGCCACAGGGGGCTGAGACATATGATGAAAAGGAAGAATGCCCTGGATGATTAAGCTGCCACCAACTGGCTATTTAATTTTGAGAAAATGACTTCATACCTGCTTTATTTAGTTTGTACAACCAAAAACTAGAGTAGACATCATATGTGGTCATTTGTAGATACAAACTTGGATGTTTTTTGTCTCATATTATTTTTTTACCGGTTAATATTCACCACATCAAGAAAGGAACAGTTTGAATTTATGTACAAACTGAAGTTATTCCAATATACTACATTCTCTTAACTATTCATTTCCCTACATAGCCTTGACTATGAGGAAAGCATGATGCAAATCAAATTCTTTTTTTATGTTTGTTTCTTTTGTAGTACTGTGTTGCTTTTAAGGGGCTTTCTGCTACAATCAAAATTTGCAGCCAATAATCTTTAAAGTTATAGTATTAAACATGGTAATCATTGCAATACTTATCCTAATCTGGGACTGTTTTAAAAGCTTTTATAACCTGTTCTAAGTTAAGAAATGATTCTTTGTAAACACAGAAATTAGCACTATTATGCTGTTATCAAAAATTCTGTTTTAGAGAAATACACATCAAAACCGCCTTGAGATATCACAACGCAAGTGAGAATAGCCCACATCATAAAATCCCAAAGCTGCAGTGGCATGGATGTGAAGAGAAGGGAACACTTTTACATTATTAGTGGGATTAGAAACTAATACAGCCTCTGTGGAAAGAAGTATGGAGAATCTCCAAATAGCTAAAAGTAGACCTTCCATTTGATCCTACAATCCCATTACTGGGCATCTACCCAGAAGAAAAAAATTATTTTGCCATAGGATATTTGCACTGAATGTTTATGACAGCTTAATTCACAATCACAAAGAGGTGGAATTAACCCAAACGTGCATCAACCCATGCATGGATTAATAAACTATGGTATATATGTGTGTGTGTATATACAGACATATGGTGGTATATATATGTAATGGTATATACATACATACATATATGCCATTAAATACTATTCAGCCATAAAAGATGGAGACTTTACATTTTTCATATCAACCTGGATGGAGTTGAAGAACATTCTCCTTAGGAAAGCATCATAAAGATGGAAAAGCAAGTACTCAATACTAACATGAAACCAGAAGATGAAAAATGACATAATGACACAAGAGAAAAACACAATTAAATTCAATTGAGAAGGAGGGAAGAAGTGGGAGGGGGGATAGGAGAGAAAGGAGGGAGCTTACTGTGCTCTCCCCTGACAGGAGTAGTGTACGGGTTGATAGCACACTTCTTGGGTCAAGGGCTCAACTACAACTTGGACTTTCCCTAAAAAATGCAAACAATGTGGCCTAATCTCTTGTACCCTCATATTAAACTGAAATTAAAAAAAAAATTCCATTTCATCAAATTTGTGTCACTCTACCTCCACTGCACTATGGAGAGGTGAAATAGCGGAGCATTAATTGTTTAATTGCCCTAGTTCTCAATGAAGGTTCAAACTTCAAATATGGGAGTTGTATGTGAAAACTTGCGTGCCTGACTCCAGAGGACACGTTAGTCCTTTGTTTCTTTATCTTTCCACAGAGGGCTGAGGATATTTGCTCCATTACCTGTAATGAAGGAGAATTAGCCTCTGTTTTTGTTCTCTATGCCATTTATTAACTTTCCTCATGAGAAGAAAAAAAAAAAGAACAAAAGCTTACCTGTGTGCTAAGATGATGACAGATGGAGAGGTCTTAGAGGTCACTCCTCGTATATAGCCCGGACTTTGTCAAGTTAAATTCAGTCACAATACAAAAGTACTTTTTCAAACAAAAAAATTAACAATTAAGTGACACATCAATTTTCATTTTGAAGAGACAATGAATGGTTAGACCTCCAAATTTATTTATTTATTGAGCATCTAATATATGCTAATCACTGTTCCAGCTGCTTGAGAAATGGCAGTGAGAAAAATTTCTTACATTCTTGTGATTTAGGAAGCTGTGAATGTAGGCTCAAAGAGTGGGAATTAGGGACTCTGGGTACAGTCATAGAAATTGGTTTGAACAGGTGTGCACTTCAAAGAATAGCAGCATCAAAGGCAAATCTTAGCAAGTATGGCCCACCATTTTTGCAACATTAAAGCAAGGCTGTGCTGGCACCCTGAGGTAAGGGATTGAAATTGCATTTAGAAGGTCAAAGACTGATTTTAGAAATCAAAGCAGAGTTATACTGTCTGAGAGTTTTAGTCTTTCATAGATCCTATCTAACCTTGTTTGGAAGGGGTAAGGCATCTTAGAAAAATAGTTTCCTTTCTCATAAATTCTCAAGAAATTCAGAAGTTAAGACTCATGATAAAGCCAGAAAAAGGTGTACCAAACAGTGTTTTATCATGTAGACTCCCTCATTTTCTAATTCAAAGGAACATTGTTCCTGTTACTGTGGTTCTTAGCCAGGACAGCAGGCTGGCAATTAACAGACAAATGGAATTTCTACATAGTGTTTCTTTTTTAAAATTTCAAATTAATAAGAGGATACAAATATTTAGGTTGCATTGTTTTTATTTCTTATGTAAACTTCAAGTTGTAGTTGTGTTTTATTTTTAGCAGCTGAATACTATTATATGGCACCAAACTTATTTCTCTTTTCCATAATTTGACCTTTATCCAAAGCCAGAGCCTGAATTTAACTTGATTTACTTCTTAAATTATGAGGATCGTCCTAAAATTCCTAGAGACACTCCTCCATATTTCTCATTATATTAACTTGACAGATATTTTGATCATTGTAAATTTCATAGAAACTATAGGTTCAACTACAGATGGATTAATTTTTAGCCGGTGAATAGCTAAAGAGGATTTCTGGTCTTCATCATATATTAGATAAGTAATTTCCTTAGAAGGATGTACAGAAAAAATATGGAGGCTTGGCGCCTGTAGCTCAGTGTTTGGGGCACTGGCCACATACACCGATGCTGGCAGGTTCAAACCCAGCCATGGCTTGCTAAACAATGACAACTGCAATAAAAGTATAGCCGGGCATTGTGGCAGACACCTGTAGACCCAGCTATTTGGTAGGCTGAGGCAAGAGAATTGCTTAAGCCCAAGAGTTTGAGGTTGCTGTGAGCTGTGACGCAATAGCACTTTACTGAGGGCAAAATAGTGAGACTCTGTCGCAAAAAATTATATATGGAATTATTACAATGATAAGAAGAAAATTTTAAAGCTTATATTTGTTTTCTATTTCCAGAAATTAGTATCCATCAGGGAAGAAAAATCTCAGTTTTACTTTTAAATAGATTTTCCTTTTTAATTAATACAGAAGTAGTGAGAGAAATAAATAAGATTGTAATGGAAGACATGCCTGGAGATGGGAATTTCTTTAAGATAAGGCATGCAATTGTGGTGAATCAACAGAACATTATTTTAACAAGTTAGAAGTAAGAAGATGTTAAAATCCAAACTTGGAGACTCAGGGGCGGTTTGAATATAAGAAACCAATAATTCTCCTAATTTTCTTTGGTAATTACTTAGGTCAATAAATATGAAATTTCTACTGTTGAATGAATATATAGTTTATTATACCTCAAACAAGAAGTAATTCAATAATCAAAGTTTTTGCTTAAAGTTTTAACATAGTTCTGTCATCTTAAAGGTGGCTTGCTAATGGCAACATTGAAAAGTCCTGGAAAACGATGGTGATAAAATCGCAAAAGGCATTTTCCCCAGCTTGTTGAGAATTTAATATTTTTCTTGCAATAAGTGGTCCAAAAGGAAAGTGGTAGTCTGGTGGTGCAAGGTGTGGGGAGTAGATAATAGCGAGTTTCCGAGTCCAGCTTCTGTTGTTTGAGTGACAGTGTTGTCCTGCGGGAGTGGCCAGTCTCTATTGAACAAACATGGCTTTTTAATCGCAAACATCCTCCTCATGTCACCCATTTGGTTGCAGGAGACGCGGATTGTAATCTGATTGGCCACATTTCATGAAGTTGTAGTGGCAAATACTCGCTCTGGGCCACCAAACAGACACCATTAGCTTTTTTTGATCCATATTTGGCTTAGGACTTTGTTTCAGCACTTTATCTGTATCCAACCATCATGCCGAATGCTTGCCATGGTCAGAAAGAATCCATTTTTTATAACACGTAATAATACAGTATAGAAGTGATTCCCTGTTACACTGTGACAGCAAACAAAGGAAAGCTTCAAGACAATTTCTTCCCTGGCACTTATTTAACTCATGCAGAACCCATCAATCCAGCCTTTTTACCCTGCCAATTTGTTTCAAATAGTCTGATATTGTTGGAATAGTACCATTAAACCTTTCTGCTAATTCATGCTTATATTAGATGGATTCACTCCTACTAGAGCTTTCAGCTCATCATTATCCACCTTGGTCTTGGCTCATTTACAAGAGTAAAATCATCAGAATGAGACTTCTCAAATCACTGATGTGCTGTGCGTGGTTAGCCACACCCATGTTCTGAGTTGTCTGTGCTTCATTGGCTCCAGGATGGCTCTCTGATGCAAAAATAACACGAATTTGTGACTTATGCCTGGTTTCACAAAAATTGCTCTAAAATTTTTTTGAAATATAATTACAAGCAAAACATACATGTGAAAGAATGAGGATATGCTTTCACAATAGAAAAAGAAAAATAAGTAGTGTCAGCAGGAAATGTCAGACATATCAACTGTTAGACTTAGCGCTTATGGAAATTGGACATGACTGAAGAACTAGTTTCCCAAAATATGGACATATTTTAAAATTCATCTTAAACAGTAGACAGAGTATTTTTGCATTATTTACTGAGGTTTAAGGGCAGAGGTCTGCACAATTCACAGTGTTAAGTTTCTAAAAGAAGGTACAAGGATATGAGAAGTAATTCGGGGAAGTGATGGGTGGCGATGTTATATTGAGGATAGCTTGGGTTAGATGTTGATATGATGGGAGGTAACATCTGAATTACATACTACTTAGGAAGGTGAGGGAGTCATCATTTGTTCCAATAATTAATACTTTTGGTCTGGACAGAATTTACTGAGTTACTATCTTTCACATCTTTCCATGGAAAACACCCAAATCAGAATCTCAGAAGTTAATTTAGGAAAACTAATGTCAGGTTCTGAAAGTTTAAAAAAAGAGAAAATGGGTGGGGGGAGTAAGGAAAGAAAAGAAAAGAAAAAAGAAGAAAAGGAAAGGACAAGAAGCAAATGTAACTGTGCATTGGCACTACTTGCTAATGGTCAAAATGAAACAATTAGGGAAGCAGTTTAAAATATTCAATTTGCTGAAATAGCTTGAAAAGAGAGGAAAACAGAAGGAAACAAAATTAGTATGCCTTACTCTTATAGCTAAAAATATAGCAGAAAATTATATTTCTCCTGTCACTGAGATAGAATTAGCCTTGAGGCTTAAAGGCCAAGGTATATAGTTCCCAGACACCTTAGGACAATGGGGTTTTCTACAGATTACAATCTTTGTACTACTTCTCTAAAATACTATAACAATTTGAAGAAAAAGTTAAATTAAAATATCATAATGTACATTGACCACATAACCAAAGTGTTATGAGTCAAAATGGAAAATAAGCAACTGAGACTAGAGTTGGTAGCAGAGCCCACCCTTGTACGTGCGTCTGGAAGGAGCTGTATGAAATTGTGCGTGGTGGGTAACAGTGGGGCAATCCCGGAGTGGAGACTACAGAGAGACACTGTCAGGGGTAGAAGATCACAGGGGATTCCACAGAAACAAAAAGAAAGCAGCTGAAAAGACAGTTCTAGGAAAGTGTCTCTGGACAAAGCAAAGAGGATGAGTCCCAGCTGGTCTGGGTAAGCTTGCCTCTGGGGAAGTCACCATATCTACTATTGACCTCTAACTAAAAACAGGATGAAGTAAACTAGCTATTGGCTTACGGTGTGTAGTGGAAAGTCTGAAATTCCCCTAGAGACATACTGTGCTAGCTTGTGATCTATATTCATTAGTAAAAATGTTTAGATTGTTATGTATACTAGTTTAACAAGTAACAAAGCTTGGGTGTTAGCTATGTGAAAGTCTGAAATTCCCCTAGAGACATACTGTGCTAGCTTGTGATCTATATTCGTTAGTAAAAATGTTTAGATTGTTACGTATACTAGTTTAACAAGTTACAAAGCTTGGGTTTTAGCTATGTGACCAGCATGGGATAAAAAAATCCCCTCAGCAAACTTGTACCTTCGCTATGATGAAGCCACAGTATATATATACATATTTAAAATTGATATATAATAGTTATAGAAGTATACAACATATTTGGGGTCACATGTGATATTTTCATACCTAAAAAATATGGATCGTGAATTTGTGTGCTATCCTTGCACAGGGGCCACGCTAATCCTGTTTCATTCCCATTTCAGTGTGTGTGCTCTGGAAGGGAGCATGAAACCCAGGAATCTTGCATTTCTTGGCAGCTCAAACCAAAGATGAATCACGACTAATACAGGACACTGAGGGGCTGCAGCAGCAAGTCTTGGGCTTCTGTGAATATCTGCACTTTATCTCTGCTGCGCTAACAAGTCTTTTACCTTTATAAAGCTTTACATAACTACATCCCGTGGAGTCCCATGAAGACTTTAAATTATCTGATAGTGTGTGATTTCTGCAGCAGTGGCTGCATTTGGAGTCAGCAGCTGGCTTTAGAGGGAGAAATGAAAGCCTCTGATGATAAGCATCCTATTGGAACAGAGTAAAATGTGAAAGTAAAAGCAAACTGCACCACCGCCACCACCATCACTAAATACGGATTTCACATATTAAAAAACTGTTCCTTATTGCAACAGAAGCGGAACACTTGATATGAAAATTCAGAAAGCCACCTGCTACTCGCCCCCCCCATCCACACAAAAGAAATATTCTCCTCGTGATTATTGTAGCAGAACGAAGTATGAAAAAGTAAAAGAAAATCATGGCATCCATGAAAAACGAAAGATAAGGATCAAAACAATTTCACAGATGAAAGCACATTAAACAGACAAGCAATGACAAAACCTGCCTAGAAGTAGGATTCTTACCAGACATTGAAATAACAGAACAAGAAATTGTAGATGGAAAGGAACATTATAAAACAGAAATCACAAACTTTACAAAGAGATAGCTATTAAAAGGTAATGCATGTAGAAGATGTTGAATGGAAAATGACAAAATTTAAGAAAGAATAATTAAAACTTGATTTATAAATGAAGATTTAAAGACAAGGTACCTAAAAGAAAATAGAGGTTACTTAGAGTGCAATAAATGAAATCCAAAAAATAGAAATGAGGAAAAAATATATAGACGATAGATGTAGGGAGGAAGAAACAGAAGGAACACAAGGAAGATAGAATGTATATAATCAGCAAAAATAAAAAAATCCAATTTACATAGAACGAGAGCTCCGAAAGAAGAAATAAGGAATAAAATATAAAGAAATGAAGAGACAGACTAATATTTCTTACTTTAGAACACAAATTCCCATTTTAATGAATACCAGAATCTGCATATAGAAAAGGTGTCCAGTGTACCTGGGGAAATTGTCCTAGCGTACTAAGTATTAACACTATGTTACTAAGATGATAAGGTTTTAAAAATAACAGAAAACATACAGGCCTTCAGTCCAACACAGCAATGCACTGACAAAGTAAGGAAATCTATATTAACATGAGACTTCTTGAAAAACAAAACATTAAATTCAAAAAGATAATAGCACAATATTGGCCAGACATACACGACCAGAAAATGAGAGGCAATACATGTTCCACCCAGCCAAGCTTCCTTCCAAAATCAAGGTTACAAGAAATCAATCTGTCAACATGCAAGTAGTCAAGTTTATGAACGTTCCTGGGCAGTCTCTAGGACTGCGGTCCCCTCCCCGCTGGGCTTCTGACCATTAGCAGGAACGGGGCCACAGGGCAGGGGAGAGCCAAGTGGATGAGGGACGCTCCATGTGTGTTCACAGGCCGTCTCCATCTCGCGCACTGCCATGACCGCCCGAGCCCGGCCTCGGTCAGGTCAGGGGCCGCTTCAGATTCGTACTGGACGACAAACCCCCGGGGAAACTGAGCATGCGCGGGACTAAGGTCCGATGACCCCCGAAGTCACCTGAACTAAACAAAGGTTTTCAGGATGCAATTAAAATTATCAGCCACGTTCAAGTACAGGCCCTTCCCCCATGTCTGTGCAGCTCTGTGAGGAGATGGGTACAGAGCACACGTTATACACAGAATGGCCTTTCTAAATGGACATCACTGGCTGGAGGTTTGGAGTTAGGAGGAGCCACTCTGGATATTTCTTTTAGAAAAACAGTCACCCCTGGCAGCATCTTTCAGTGACACAGAATGGGTTAACAAAAGTTAAGCCAGACTATGCTGAGACTGCTACGAAAGCACTGAAAAGCGGCTTACATTTCCAACATCCTATCTTTGTCAAGTAGGGTTTTCTGCAGACACCCAAACGAGGTTTGAGGTTTGGGGTCGGCTGGACGTAAGCAACACACACACACAGGTGTCACTTTCTCCCATCACCCCGGATCGGGCAGTCTAATTTCAGGAAACAAGCTCAGGGCTCCCACTGATGCTGCTTTCTAGCAGGTGTATGATTATTTCATTGTGTATTACAATGTAATGATAAAAGAAATAACATGCACAAAAAATATAATGCTCTTCAATCATCCTGAAACTATCTGTCCCTCACAACTCTGCTCCATGGAAGAATTATCGCCCATGAAATTGGTCCCCAGTGCTAAAAAGCCTGGGGATTGCTATTCTAAAAGATGAGTTCATGAGTTTGATTGAAGAGATTCTGTATAAAATTTTGGTATTCAACATTGAATAAATAAAGCAACAAATATGGGGAGAGGGAGAGAGAGAGCAGGCTGAGATTAAATAGCAAGGTTTTATTACAGGTTTTATAAAATGAAGGAAAAGTAAGAGTAGAAAAGAGAATGGGGAAATAGAATATGTTAAATGATTGAATTACAGGTAGTGGCTGAGAGTCAAAGGATAACATTTGAATATAAGAAATTTACATGTATATATTTAAGACCAAGAATATAAGCATTAGGAATGATAATGTGGTTGACAAAGTTAGATTGTGAAGAAGAGGGAAGAAAGAGAAAGAAATAGTTAGGAAGGGAATATTTTGGTTGTTCCTTGCCGAAATCTATACAGATTCCTAAGGATAATGAGGAATGGGATATTTGCATAATGGTTAACATTGTAGCCAAAATGTAAACTTTTCTGTTTCTAAATCATAAAAACAAAAGAAAACAAAAAAGTAGATGACATAAATAGTAAATGTTTATAGGCTCAATGCCTATTAAAGGGGAAAAAATAGTCAGATAGGCTGAGAGCAAAATGCAAATTTGCTCTATATACGAGAGGTCCCCCACCAAAAAAATATGTTGGAAAGTTAAAAATCAAATGATAGAAGAAAGAATAAAAGGTAAAACAACAACAAAAAGGAAAACAACAAAGGGTAGCAACTTGATGTCAAATGTACTTTGAGGTAAAAAGCATTCAATTAGAAAGAGTCATGTTATAATGTTCTGCCTTCGTAGCTAAGAGAAACCACTTACGAAGCTCTAAACACCATATAGTATTCCAACAACTTTCATAAAATGGGATCTAGAAAGACATTAGAAACATTCTAATTTGAGATTTAACTATAATAAAACTGTGTCAGTCTAACACCGATCAAAAATAAAAAGAAGAGCCAGGCATGGTGTCTTACACACACAGTTCTAGCTACTCAGGAGGTTGAGGAGAAGGAGAAATCATTTGAGCTGAAAAGTTCAAAGCTACAGTGATCCCACCACTGCACTCCAGCCTGGACTTCACAGCAGAAAAAGAAAAAACAAAAGTAAAAAAAATCTTGAAAAATAAAATATAGGTCTTAAAGAACATCTCAACTGATTACACAAAGTTAAAAGAATATTATATTCTCTGACCAACACAAAAGGATCATAATGTAATAAAAAATTAAAACAAAATTAGAATCGTTCACATGGGAATTAAGTGACCTTCTACAAAGGAAGAACCTGTGTGATATAGTTTGAACAGTATCTGAAAAAAAAATACTTGGATCACCACCATGAAAGAATAAAAATAATAAATTAAACGTCCCATTCAAAATGTCAGGGGGGAAATGTCAAGCCATAAGAAAAAGAAGAAATTCATACATATTAAAGTAGGAAATAATGAGTTAGGTAAAACTATAAGTAATCACTAAGAAACCAACCACACAGACTTTTCACTGCACAAAATCATGTCAGAAAAAATAAGAAATGGCAAGGGTATAATAACTACCAAATCATATGTACTTATGAGAATATCTTAAATCTCTCTCTAAATAAATTTTAAAATCTACTACACAAAGTGGATAATTTTTGAGGGAAAATAGTTTACTAAAACTGACCCTCTGCGTGATAAAGGAAATCAATTTTTATTTAAAAAAAGGACCAAGCTATTAAAGAACCATTTACACAAGAAACAACAGATCATGATGGATTCATAGTGGAATTTCCCCAACTATTAAAGAGGAGACAATCCCAAAGGTATTTTAAATTGTTTCAGGTCATAGCAAAAAAAAGAGAAAAACATTCTGACTATTTTTAAAGCAAGTAACTGACCAATATCTTTTTAAAAGAGAGAGAGAGAGAGATCAGTCACATCTGTGAAAACGAATGCCAAAAAAATTATAAATAAATATTTTATTTTTAAAAAAGTTTGACATAAAATAACATCACCAGGAAGCTTTTACTTCAAGGTTGTAAGTGCCCTTTAATACTGTATTGCCCATTAATCCAGTTAGTCATTTTAGTTTATCTAAGAGTCCCTATCTTGATAAAATCTCATATGCTGAAAAAATAAAGATGATTTTCTATGTGTAATGAAACTATCAGTAAATAAGAATGGGTGACATATTATGGACATGATAAAATAAGTATTTATCAGTCTTAAAGTCAGCAACTTACAGGACCATGAAACACTGGAGGTAGTCAAATCAGAAACGTAAGAACGCCTGCTGTCGCCATTACTATTTAACATTGTAGAGGTTTAAGAATATGAAAGGAAGTGCTAAAACCATTTGTAGAGGACATTTGACATTTTCTTGCATCTAGAAAAGCCTTGACGCCAAAAGAAATATTACAAAACAAAACAAAAAAAATTTAGCAAGCTAACAAGGTAATAAAATTGACATACCAAACTAATTACTTTCTTATATGTTAATGATAACCTGTTGGGAGATATAATGAAAAAGAAGTACCTATTTACAAATAAATTTTGAAAAATACTTATGGTACAACATAAAATTTAAACATATAAATGAGAGTAACTTGAAACATCTCTGAAAAAATACAAAAAATAGACTTTAACAAGTTGAAAGACACATACTAATCTTCAAGAAGAAAATGCAACATCAGGAGAATATCAATTCTTCCTTAGTCAATATGTACACTTAAAATAAACTCAATAAAAGTGCAACCATCTTAAATAGAGCAAATGTAATGGTTACCTACTCCTTTCACACTTAATTTAATTCTTCCCTTTTCTTTATATGGTAATCCAGCCTATTAACAAGTTCTAAATTTCCCAAGATAAATCTCAAATCTGTTACTGCTTACCTTCTCTAATATGCATAGCTAAATCTAGATTGTCATCTTGTGTGTGGACTTTGATGGTAACCTACCTTTTTAATGGCTCTCTTCAGTCTTTTCCTTGTTTCCTTCCCCAAATCCTTCCTCCACAAAGCAGCCAGAGTAATTTTTAAAAAACATAAATCACACTGCTCTTCCACCTAACGCTTTCAATGGTTTATGACGGCTGTTAAGACAAAAAGTGTAACCCTTCCTCAACCCGTTAAATTTCATCTGATAGTATCTCTTATTCTTAAAATACGTTGTTTATTGACTATGCCAAGCTCACAGCCATCTCATGGGACATTTTACCTCCTGGTTCTGGCTGAAACCGCCTCTTCCCTTGGCTGTTCACATCACTGTTCTCTTATCTACTCTCTTATTTAAAAAAGATCAAAGTTGGACAACTTTTCCCCTTCATAGATATGTCAATAACATTACTTTACTTATTTTTCTCATAACACTTACCAAAATGTGAATTTGTCAGATTTATCTGTTTATTGATTATGTATTTCAGTATAAACACATATTAGAATGTATTATCTTTCCTGGCTAGAAGTATTTCTGCCTGTTTATCTCCTTATCTCCAGTGAGAAACACTCACTAAAATATAAATATTCTTTCCTGCCTGCCTTCAACTACTTCTCAGTACTCGATTTCTATGGGAAACTTAAAGTTGCATTGACCAGATACTGAACCCAAGGTTTGCTCTGTTATGTTTTTTGAAGCTTTTAGTTGAAAATAATGGGTACATAATATTGAAGAGGAAAACCCCCAATTAGTTCAAGATGATGTGTTCATATTGTTTCCTAGGCATGATTCCTATACAAATGGAAATCATTGATTGTAAAATAGAAAAAAAAAACACTCGTATGTTTCAATATAAATACTAAACCAACTGAATGCTATATAACTAAACGATCAAACTTTTATTTTTTCAATCATGTTTAAACCCCCTAAAATCACAATATTGTGAAAAAGTTCTTAAAAAGAGATATTGTACAAGGAAAAATTCAGTTATTAAAGTAAGTATAATTTGTTGATTTTAATTAAAAACAATTACCATGCATTTTTATAAGAACTAAAGATTCATAGTAAATAAAATGGAACATCATCTTACATTCAAAAGAAATTCCTATTCCTAATGCGTCAGGAAAACCTGATTCAAAATGTCATGATCACTCTGGAACTCTCCCTACTCATTTGTGTGAATTGGTTGTATCATAGCCTTTGTCAACCAGCCTCAATCTCACTTTGCTGTGTCCTAGGTCTCAAGGATGCACATGATGTGTGCACGCAAGGAAGGCTGGTGTTGCCTCTTCTGAGAATTCTCTCTCAAGAACAAGGAAATCCTTTCTCAGAAGCCTGTCTCAAGTGTATTTCCTGCATTCTTTTCACCCAGTTGGGTCACATGTCCTGGGAGCATGCACTGTACTGTTTCATTTAGTCTGATTTTGCTAGTTGGTCACTGTTTAGGGGTATGAGAATGAGATTACCCTTAAACCAATTATGTTCATTCTGAGAACCCAGGGACAAGTTCACCTGATATGGGAGAGCTACATGGAGCAAGGAATGGATGAACACTATTTTAGAACAGAAATGGATGATGATTTGGGAACCAACATTTTTTCAGTAAAGTCTATAATAATGAATTCCAACTTCTTATCTCCTACATTTTAATCCCTTTCCACACATTCCACTACTGGTTGACTTAAGTTCATATTTGCCTCATATTTAATAATGATCTCATCATTTCTACAGCACCTTCCTTTTAATATATGCACACACATTCTGTGAAAATTCATGCATGACTAACTCTTAACAAAGACATAGTAATGAAAGCTTTGAAACTCGGTAACCTATTGTGCTTTCACAGGATGGATGACCAGAAACTATTTGAGGGGTAAGCATTTAGTTACAATGATTGAAAGAAAAGATTATAAAGTAAGGATGGCGATTGTCGAGCAATTAATCCATCCCCAATCGCTTCCTGAGAATTTTGCATTTCTGTTTGCAAAGCAATAATTGTCATTGTTTAAACCAGACAAATCAAAAATGATTTGCATTCCTCTTGGCAGTTTTAAAACATCAAAACAAATGTCCTACAAGACCTTATTTTTTTCTAATTTTATTTCTTACTAAGTATCTGTCCACATTTTTCCATCATTATGAGCTATATGACAATGCCCAAACACTGACTACTGAATTTATTTACACACACAGAGACTTGAGGTCATGCAATGACAATTACCTCCATATAATAATAGTATCTTAATTGTTCTAGATCACATGTACCTTTTAGGTCATAAAAGACATTCAATATTATCTGAGTAACTGACCCACTTGGAAACTACAATTGAATATAATGAGTTTGGTTTTTTCAAGCTTTAAAATATCAACTCTATTGAAACTAAAAACATCTGTGATTTAGGTAATAGTCAATATATATTGAACATCCACATGCTGTATGCAGATTATATGAGGACCATTTTGCTTATCTGTGATGTTGAATGTTACCAAAATTAGGCACTTTTTTTGGCTCATCACCCTTCACTGGTGTTTGCGAATTTAATGTGTGTCTAAGACAACTCTTCTTCCAATCTGTGACAACAAAGAAAAAAAGGTGAACATCCCATATATAGAATAGAAATATATATCATTATTTTACATCTTTATGTTACAATATATTGCATAAAATGTTTTAAGTACCTGAATAAAAGTGGTTGGTATAGTTTTTGTTTCATCTTGGATTTTAAGAAATTGATTTTCCAGTGAGATAATTCCTATGTATGAGTCTTATTCTATAAAACACAGAATCAGTAAAGAAGAAATACTGAATAATTTTTTGAGTGACATTTGATTTTTTAAGAAAGTAAACCTGTATTCTTTTTGTAACTAAGAAAATAAAATTGAAATGTGAAAAGCATCAAAAATTTGCAACAAATTTGGTGAATATAATTAATAAATATTAGTGAGAATTACTAATATCTTTGGTCACCATGTACAAAAGGTAATATTTGAGCTGAATTTTGCGTGATGAACAGGAGTTTACCAACTATAAAAACTAAGGAAGGAATTACATACATGCATGTTCATTATTAATATAAGTGGAAATCTATTGTATTGAAAGAAAAAAATGTATCTAGGTAAGTTAATGAAAATAAACTACGTTGAGTCAATGAATTCAACATATATCCAAGACATTATGGAAAAGTAGATGGAAGGAGAACACAGTTAACAGACTTGCAGTTTGATGCCAGAGAGTAGGTGTGAGTGAGGCCAGAAATCCCCCCTGGAGGGCGCTCTACAGAGGCATTTGGAAGGACAGAAATCAGTAGATTGTGGAACAGACTACTGGGGGAAAATTTGGGTTTGGATGAAAAGTTATACCATGCCTCAGTCTTCACGAGTACCAGTGTTCTGCAAACCTATTCTTCCAAGGTGATTGTTTAGAGCAGTCCTCAAACTACGGCCCACAGGCCACATGTGGCCTGCCGAGGACATTTATTGGGCCTGCTGGGTGTTTTTCCCTCCACTGCCTGTCCTGTTCAGCAGCCGACTCACCCTGGGCCCACAAAATCTGTTAGCGGAAAAACCATTGGTTGCATTCCCAAACAAAACGTGTGGATTCACTGGAAAAGTTGTGAAAGGAGTTCCAATTTAGATTTAAAGAGCTTCATCTCCATGAACAGGACATACAGCTTTTCCATAACCCATTTTCTATTGACATTGGAAATGTGGTGGTCAGTCCCTGAAGTTGCCACCCCTCTGCTAGCTGCTCCAGCACCACCATGGGCGGCATCTCTGGCAGGTGGGAGCCAGGTCCTGACGGGTGCGGCAGGGGCGGCTGAACGCTCCTATGGCTCCGACTCTGGCTCTGCACCCACGGTGGCTTTCCGGCTTCTCCCAGGGGCTGGACTGCAGCACCCGGCTGCTCTAAGAACATTTCCACTGGTGCTTAGAGGACACACACAGTGGGATTCAGAATTCCTGGAGAATTGCCTTTGTGAGAAGCTGGAAGTATTTCTTTAAATTCTTTCTCTTAATTTTTCAAAGAAACATTAGGAAACCATGAACAACATTAGTAATGAAGAGTTTGACTGCCACTTGCTTGATGAAGGATTTACTGCCAAGGACATTCTGGACCAAAAAATCAATGAAGTTTCCTCTTCTGATGTTAAGGATGCCTTCTATGTAGCAGACCTTGGAGATGTTCTGAAGAAACACCAAAGATAGCTAAAAGCTCTTCCTCCTGTCAGTCCCTTTTCTGCAGTCAAATGTAATGACAGTAGAGCCATTGTGAAGACCCTCACTGCCATTGGCACAGGATTTGACTGTGCTAGCAAGACTGAAATACATTCGGTGCAAAGTCTAGGGGTGTCTCCAGAGAGGGTTTTCTATGCAAATCCTTGTAAGCAAGTGTCTCAAATTAAGTTCCCTGCCAGTAATGGGGCCCAGATGATGACTTTTGACAGTGAAGTCAATTTGATGAAAGCTGCCAGAGCACATTCAAAGGCCAAGTTTGTTTTGTGGATTGCCACTGATGATTCCAAAGCAGTCTGTCGACTCAGTGTTAAATTTGGTGGCACACGCAAAACCAGCAGACTTCTTTTGGAATGGGCAAAAGAGCTAAATATTGATGTCATTGGTGTCAGCTTCCACGTAGAAAGTGGCTGTACTAACCCTGAGACCCTCGTGCAGGCAATCTCTGATGCCCACTGTGTCTTTGACATGGGAGCTGAGGTTGGTTTCAGCATGTTCCTGCTTGATATTGGTGGTGGCTTTCCTGAATCTGAGGATGTGAAGCTTAAATTCGAAGAGATCACTGATGTAATCAACCCAGCATTGGACAAGTACTTTCCATCAGACTCTGGAGTGAGAATCAGCTGAGCCAGGTGGATATTATGTTGCATCAGCCTTCACACTTGCAGTTAATATCATTGCCAAAAAAAAATTGTATTAAAGGAACAGGTAGGCTCTGATTATGAAGATGAGTCCAGTGAACAAACCTTTATGTATTACATCAATGATGGAGTATATGGATTGTTTAATTGCATCCTTTATGATCATGCTCATGTAAAGCCTCTTCTGCAAAAGAGACCTAAACCAGATGAGAAGTATTATAAGTATTATTCATCCAGCATATGGGGACCAACATACAATGGCCTTGACCCGATAGTTGAGCACTGTGACCTGCCAGAAATGCATGTGGGCAACTGGATACTCTGAAAATATGGGTGCTTACACTGTAGCAGCTGCTTCTACTTTCAATGGATTCCAGAGACCAACTATCTACTATGTGATGTCAGGACCAATGTGGTAACTTGTACAGCAAATCCAGAACCCTGACTACCTACCCGAAGTAGAAGAGCAGGATGTTAGAATTCTGCCTGTGTCTTTTGCTTGGGAAAGTGGAACGAAACATCACCCAGAAACTTGTGCTTCAGCTAGTATAAATGTGTAGATATCATTCTGTAGCTGTTAACTGCGAGTTTAGCTTGAATTAAGGAATTTGGGGGGACCATTTAACTTAATTATTGGTAGTTTTGAAATGTCTTTGTCAGAGTAGGGTTGGCACAGATGCAGCAATATGTAAGATTAGGAGATGGGGTCACACTTATCTGTGTTCCTATGGAAACTATTTAAATATTTGTTTTATATGGATTTTTATTCACTTTTCAGACATGCTATGAAAGAGCACCCCTCTGCTGCTCAGCAAGCATTTGTAGCTTGTACAGTGGCAGAATGGGCCAA
>CAUYRH010045186.1:0-10993 GCA_963574655.1 Perodicticus potto
TCTTCATATAGTGATTAAAAGGCCATGAAGGCTATGTTAAATAGTTCAATGAAAATATTTCAGATTGTATATAAAGTCAGCACATTGTGCCCCATGATTGCACCAATGTACACAATTATGATTTAATAAAAATTAAAAATAAAATAAAATCACACAGTGGTGCCATTTTATTTATGAGAAGACGACTTGCTAGGATAAACTCCTGTCTGGACACAGGTTGCTTCCAGACACAGCCACTAGGGGACGAGGTTGCATTTCCGTTGGCTTAGCCCCATGTGGGTTATGGGAAAGTTAGGGCGAGGATTGAAAATGAGGTCAGGCAGGTGGCAGAAATGTGTGTGGGAGGCCAGATGAGGAATATGGCCACCGAAGCAAACACGCCCTACCTAGACAATGTTTAAACCACTCAGCCCTTGTCATGGTTGTGTGGAATGCATATAATGTCGACTGACTATTTAAATATTTTTCTTGTGAAGCTTGAACTCTCACTTGATGTAAAATGTTTCAAAGTCTAAACATGTTGTTCAATGGAAAATATTGGTATAGGAGTCAAACCAAACACCCAAGGGAGTAGGATTTGGGCTATGGCCTTCTCTTTGTGACCTCTGTTTAGTGACCCTGTGAGAGTGGAACATGCAACTGAGCAGAGAGTTTATGACTAGTCTAGTCACAGTCCAGAAGGAAAGAGAAGAGCCAGCCACTTACAGAGATGACCAGGGTAGGAAGGCCAGACTGAGGAGGGTGAGGCATCCATAGGCTGGGGCAGCAGTCCCCTGGGGAAAGAGGGCTTAAGCCAGAGCCAGCCTGCAGCCTGGGAAAAACAGTGGGGGAGATTTTCTGAAAACACCTACCATGTGTGTGCCCGTGAACATGTGTCTTTATCTTGCTAGCACAATATAGATTTTCTCTCGCAATCCTGTGGGCGATTTTATTCCATTTTCTCCAGAGCAGAAATGTTTACAGTCAGTAAAGACAGCAATAGGTGTGTCAATTCTTTCCATTTGACTCTAAGGAATTGCTGAATGCACAGGCTATAGGCAGTAGAATGGAATGGAAGGAGCCCTGGAGTAGTACCTGAACCTGCCCACCCTGACTTCTCTCAGAGCCTCCATTTCATGCTTCATAAAGTGAAAATATGACACCTGCCCAATCTCTTGTATGCCAGCTGGTTTAAGAAACAAAAGAAAAACAAACTGACTTTAGCACAAAAGTGTATTTATTGGTTTACATAACTGAAAAGTTTAGTTATAGCTGCATCCAAGGGCCCAAATAAGTTAGGGCCAAGTCACTCCTGTCACTCAAAACCACAGTCTTAATTTCACACGCTAGGTGCCAGCAGCTCCAGGTATACACTTTCACCATTCACATGTGACAGAAAGAGATTTCTCTTTCCTTGCAGATTGCAAGACTGGCTTTCTTTGGTCTGAATCAACATTCCTGAACAAGTGATGCAAAGAAGATGAAATGCTCCAACTGGCTGGACCACCACACATTTCATGGGCAGTTAGGCATTTAGCTCAAGTCTATTGGAACATAATTTGCATTCTGGATGGTGGCAGATAGAGGAACAACTCTGATTGGTGGTGGGAATAAACCACTCTTAATGAAACAATTTCCTGGGAATATGTCCAACCTGCTCAGTGGAATTTGTTTAAAGCTGGAAGAAAAATAGGGAGAAATATTTAATTACTGCCTGATGCCAAAATGAGACTGTATACAATTTATTTTCTCTCCTGTGTCTTACAGGTTTGCTTTGACTGAAGGATCAGAACTGATAGTGACACTTATTTCAGTGAAAGCAACATTGTGAATAGTGAGTAGTTTTTCCTATCATTCATTGGTTATAGGATATGGACTCCTTTTGTATCTTGACACATTATTAAACTATCATTTCTTCATTAAACTATAATTTCTTCCTCCAACCCATTAAAGCATATATCAACTTCACTGGTAAGTCAGATGCCAAGTATATGCTTAGGTTTTCTCTATTATTTACACACATAAACACACACCAGGGCAACACAGGAATGATCAAAGTACATATCACTTATAAGATGTGTCCTTGGCTGCAAGTAAAAGAAAATGTAGACTTAAGTTGGGTTAAATAATAAGAAAAAAGTTATTGGCACTCATAACAAGAAGTCCTGAGGTAGAGCAGATTCATCAATGATTAATTGAATATATAGATAATTTCACCAAAACTTGAGTTTTAACTTCTTCAGCCGGCTGTTTCTTTCATGTCTCTCTTTGCATCACCCTTTCCAGAAATCCCCCAGCAAATATCCACTCCCATTTATTTTCCAGAAGTGTGTTGAATACCCTTGCCTAAATCAACCCTTGGCAAAAATTAATGGGACCACCATGATCAGCCTTGTTCAATCATTATTCCATCTCTGGGGCTAGGAATGGCACCTACATGGTCTCATAGAGGAAAGTGGATAAGTAAACAAAAATAAAGTCTTGTTAGAAAGAAGAAAGGGAAGAATGAATAGTTACTTTAAAGTCAATCAATAGCATCTGCTATAAGATGATACTGTGTGAATCTTGGCAGTGCTTCCTCAAAGATGAAAGCTTAGACAAGAACTCAAATTCAAGATCTCATAATTCCATCACTGTAGAGAAAGTAGGCACGTAGGCTTGGCTAACCTCTCTTCAAGTAATGAGTAAAATGAAAGAAATACTTAGAAATACTTTTGACTCTGGATATAAAACCCAAGGCATTATCATTATACCGTATGCAGACTGTTTCTCCAATTTGCATAATTATAGACTCCCCCTCAAAGAGTAAACATTGCTGCCAACTTTAAAAATAAAAAAAAAACTACAAAGCAGTATTAAATATGCATTGCTAATTTAACTTTCTAATTTGTCTGGGATCTTCACAAAGATGTGTGCAACTCCACAGATACTGAATGCTTAAGAAAATCTTCCACCTGCCTAAAAAGAAATCAACAAGAAACGAGAAGCTAAAAATTAGTGTTTTAGCTAAAGAATTTAAGTTGATACCTAAAAATTAACTGTAGAAGTTCATTCTGGGTTGGCGCCTGTGGTTCAAAGGAGTAGGGCGCCGGCCCCAGGTACCAGAGGTTTTGGCTTCAAATCCAGCCCCAGCCAAAAACTGCAAAAAAAAAAAAAAAAGTTAATTCTGTTAAAATGACTCTCAGATTCATTATTCCATGCACTGACTACCACCATTCATGGACAGAAAAGTGCTTTCTGCATCCAAAAGAAGATAGCATTTTCCCAAGATATCTCCATTCAGTTTTGAGAATCACCTGTGAACTGTGTTTGACCTTATATTTGAGCATATATAGGAAGGGTTCAAGGGTTCAAGGGTTTCAAGGGTTTCAGAAAGACTTTGTTGCCCCCAGTCTCTCTCTTATTGATCTACCTCAAATATGCACCAATCTCTGCCTTGGGCCTTTCAGGTCCCACCTACAGTACAAATATGCTACTTGGCCAAGGTGGATTAGGCCATTTTTATATGGTAAAATTTAAGTTCATTAATTAGTCTCAATAATGACTGAAACAAGAACACAAAGGTGTACATACATAGAGAGACAGAAGTCCTCCTAGAGTTATATTACAAATTACATATGTACATACATGTAATATATACACACACACATATATATATATAATGGAGACACACACTAAGTACAAACACACAACACACATAAATACAGTGTTACATAAGGAAGTTCCCCTTATACAAGTTATTCTATAACCAGCCCTGTGGAATTACCAATACATGATAGACATCTTTCCTTGTGAGCATGTGGGGGGTATGTGTGTGTATATATCATTTTTTGCCATTAATTAATCTCAGGTATTAATGGCAATTTATTTACTCAATCCCTTATTAAAGGGTTATCTGTCATTTCTAGTTATGTTTTTACTATTTTAAATTATACCAAAACATTCTTATGCCCAGAGATCTTTCTCTGCTTATATGGTTATCTGGGTAGATAAGTTCCAGAAGGACAATTGCCATGTCAGGGAGAGGCCACCTGACCAGTTTAGGGGAGAACCTGGAGGACTAGTATCTTGACACTGCATGGGCCCCCTGCCAGCTCTGGAAATGCCTGTGAGACTGGAATCCTACAGCAGAAAGATTAAATAATAGGAAGAAGAAAATAGGGACCACATGCACCAAATGTGAACTTTACCAAGCTATCACAGAACAAGAGAATTGCTATTATTGCATATAATCATTGTAATTCTTAGTGTGTTTACTCGAGAAAAGTCTATCCATTCTTTGTCTATAGACTATAAACTCCCTGTGGTTAGGAATCAGGTGTGGTGTTTGGTGTTGTCGTTGTTAAACAATATATAGCAAGTGCCTGGCATGTTTACATTACTGTGTAGATAGATATTTGGGGGATGAAAGAATGCATGAATTATGAAGAAACTCTTTCATGAAAGAGCTTTGGAAAGAAGTTTCTAAACAGTGACATTTCTAAGGAATCTATTCTCTTCCCAGTTTTTCACACAACCTCCAGTATCTCTGTTATATACTGGGTGGCCATAAAGTTTGTGTGCAATTGAGCACTTGAGCAAAGTCTATCTGTTCTTGTCTCTAGACTATAAACTCCCTGTGTTCAGGAACCAGGTGTGGTGTTTGTTGTTACTGTTGTTGTTAAACAATATATAGCAAATGCCTGGCATGTTTACATTACTATGTATAGATAGATATTTTGGAGATGAAAGAATGAACCAATTATATTCGTTTTATGCAATTGCACACAAACTTATGGCTACCCTGTATAATACAGAGCAATGATGATATACATCCATACAATTTCAAGTGTTACTCCATTTTTAAGGCAAAATATTCTGCCTCAGAAAGTACTATACAAGGAGCAGTTTGTACTAAATGGGCCATCTCTATCAGTCAAGAGTTTATCTTTAATGTAATTCAGTCAACCCTGGCCTCAAGTTCAACCTATTTTTATGACCAACATTTGATTTATTTTTATCTTTTACTTTCCTTTTTTAAAAAGATAAAATGCTATGAGATTATGAAAACCAAAGTCAGGATGGAGTTAGAGATGTGACTTCATACGAAATTCTCTCCATTGCAAAATAGATGGGCTCTATAATGTCATGCCAGTTTGAGTTGCTCCAAAACACACCGGAAAGATGAGATATTTTTTATCTTTCCATAAATGGTCTTTATTTGCCTTTTCTATTTACAAAGATGTTTCCTGTCAGATAATTCAGAGTTTATCTAAGTTTCTGAAATTCTTGTCATCTTTCCCAGAGCAGTGAGGGTTTTCAATTTCCCTGATTCCTTTGATGTCTATCTGCAGTTCTGAGCACAGCTAAAAAGCTAGCTGAACATCCTGTACCGACCACGAACTGACAACTCCATCATGGGCTACCGGAATTAGAGCAGCATTGACCTAGAAGTCTTTCAAAAATCCCCAGGAAGAAAGAGAGATTGTGATTTGGAATAATCAAAGTGAGGTCTGCAGACCAGCATCACCTGGTATAGTAATACCTGGACTCTGTATTTCCCACCCTGGACCAACCTACTGAGTCAGATCACACATTTTCCTAAGATCCTGGGCACTTGTTATGCAGGGTAGAGATCTAAAGAACAATTTTCTTGAGTTCATTTGTCCTGATATTTTCATGTCTCCAAGTATCCCCCTGCTTGAGCTAACAAAACTAAGCACATAAATAACTGGAAGTTGATTATTTCAATAGCTCACACCCTACTGTATTAGGCAAAGAAAACATTTCATACTGACTTGAAAGAAATGTTTTCTATTTAAGAACAATAGTTTACTCCTTAGATCATTTCATCAGTTTCGTATCAATTTCCTCTTCATTCCCTCATTTGTTCAAAATGGTAGCCCTACAGAAAAACAACATTAAGGTAGAAATGAGACATAAAGTGAGATTTGTTTCTCTTCCGGGGCTTATCTCTCTATACTCTTAAGGTTTTTGGTATTCCCAGTCTCTCTCTCTCTTCTCCCCAACCCCTAGAGAAAAATCTATGCTTGTAATAACATATGATTTCAGCCATTTATATTTTATATACATTTATAAATTTGTCCTTATAATTTGTAGTTCTATCTCTCGCCATGAAAAACAAAAGAATTGATCTCCCATTAGAGGAATATAACATATGACAAAGTAAAAAGAGATAAGAAATATTAACTAGATCAGAATTAAGGTTCACCTGAACAGTTGATAGCTTCCTGGAGCTCTGTGTTAAGATTCTGAGACTGTATCTGTGTTCACCAAGAGGAAAACATTCTGGTGATATTTGTTATTAGTGATGTCTGTGATGGTATGTGATAAGGACATGGTCACATGTCTGCCACGTAATGGTTTATACTTACATTTACTAAGCTTTTACATGTTGCGCATTGTTAAATACTTGTCTGCTGTATTAGTTACCTATTGAAAAATGGCAAATTACTTTAAATATAGTGGCTTAAAAGAATAATTTTTTTTATAAGTCATTACCACATACATTACTACATTTATGGGGTACAATGTGCTGATTTTATATACAATTTGGAATGCTTACATCAAACTGATTATTCACAGTTTTTGTGGGTCAAGAATCTTTGAGAAGAACTCTCTGTCTCATAATTTCTCTCTAGAACACAATCAGGGTATCAGCCAAGGCTGCAGGCTCACTTGAAGGCTTAACTGGGGAAGATCCACTTCCATGCTTTCTTATGTGGTTAGTGATCATGTTTAGTTCCTCTAGGCCTGGTGCACTGAGGGTCTCAGTCCTCACTGGCCATTGTCCTGAGATTTCCCCCAGTTCCTTCCCAGATTGCCCTTCCAATTAGGGTACACACACAAGAAGAGTAAGAAAGACTTTTTTATAATCTAATTATTGAACTGACATCCAAACACAATGTCTGACATTCATTAGAGATATGTCACTACATCCACTCAAGGAGAGTGGATAACACACAGGTGTAAGTCCCAACAGATGGAACGTTGGTCTGCAGTTTTCTTTTTTGTGCGTTTGTCTTTTCCTGGCTTTGGCATCAGGGCAATGCTGGCTTCATGGAGTGATTTGGGGAAGATTCCTTCCTTCTTAATGTTGTGAAGTAATTTCTGCAGTGTGAGTGCTATTGTCTCTCTTTAGGTCTGGTATAGTTTCACTGCAAACCCATCTGGTCCAGGACGTCCTTCATTGGAAGTTTTTTCATTGCATCTTTGGTTTCATTGCTTGGTGTTGGTCTGTTTGGAATTCTAGTTCTTCCTAGTTGAGCCCGGAGAGGCTGTTTGTTTCCAAGAATTCATCCATTTTCTCAACTTTTACCATTCTATGTGAATAGGGGCTTTTGTAGTATGCAGGAATGATGCTTTGTTTTTCTGTAGTATGAGTCATAATATCTTTTTCATTTCTAATCAAGTTTATGGGAGCCCTTTATTTTCTATTTTTGGTTGATCTAGCAGAGGTCTATTAGTTTTGTTTATCTTTTCAGGGAGCCAACTTTTCATTTCATTGATCTTCTGTATAGTTCTTTCATTATTGATTTCTCTTAGTTCTGATCAGACAATGGTTGTTCTTTTTCTTCTGCTGGGTTTGGGATTGGTTTGCTCTTTTCAAAGTCTTTGAGACAATTTTTTGAGATTGTTGATTTTTTATTTTTAATAAAGAGTTTCTCCATTGCCCTTTCCACCCAAAATTTCCTCTCAATTGTTCTTACTGTGCTGCAACTTTGGGAAAGAGAAACCAAACTGTCTAATTTATAGGTAAATGAGCTTTCAAAAAGAATGGGAAATAAGTCTTTTTGGATACAGAAAGATGTGGAGAATGGCTCCCTTTGGACACCCTACCTGATTATGGTGCCTCTACTTGCAAGTATTTGTATAAGGTTCAAAGGTTTTCTAGGATGGTCAATTCTTGTGCAAAAGTTTTTTTACAAAGGGGCAAATCATATCAAGAAAAATTTAAAGCTCAAATTATTGACCTGCCACCATTCTAGAGTTGGGAAATTGAGTCTCAAACTCTCTGACTGACATAAATCATTATTTATGGTATTGCTTGAGACACACTAATTGTTTATCGTATATGAAACAATCTGCTCCCACCAGAACTCTGCAGCCAGCCAGGGTGAGAAGCCAGGAAGAGCCACACCCAGGGAGTGGACCCAGTTAGAGGGAGGCCAGCCACATGGCCTGCTGACAGCAAAGGGCAAGGAATGCCTGCTGCTACCACCATCTTAGCACCATGGGAGGGGCTAATGAGGGTGCTGCCTGAACTGATTCTTCAATCCCACATCCATTAAGTTATGACTTAAGGTTAAGAATAGTCTCTCCTTACCCAGCTGAAAGCTCAATTTGGCTAGAGGGAGCCCAATTTAGCCAGAGGGTATCTTTAGCCAGGGCCAGGCAATTAGCAGAAATCCTTCACAGCTGGTCAATGTGGCCTTTAAAGGAAACTGCCAGCTAAGGCTCCTTTGAGACAGTTGAAAGGAAATGCCACTCTGGGGTAGGGTAGAATCAATATGCACTTCAGAAAAACAAAAGAAAAGAACCCTGCCCTCCCCAATTGCAAAGGGCCCTAAGTAACAAGAAGCCCTCTGAAAAGCAAATGGTTCCTTCAGGTTGAGGACTCAGATGATGAAGGAGGGGAACTGGGGCCCCCCTACTCTCACTAGTATCTCCAACCCAAATATCCCCATAGAAGCACCAGTGCAAATTGACAGTGAGGACTTGATTAGCAGATTTTTATAAATGAGGGTGTCCAAGGCTCCATGCCTCCCCACTGAAGCCGTAGATGGAAATTGACAGGGGGATTTAACTGGTGCCAAGATTGCCTGTAACACTAAAGACTGTGGCTCTGACATTTAAAATGTCATAACTAAGTGGAGACAGATTTCTCCTGGACTTCTGGTCCTATCTAAAGCTTTGGTTCTGACTTTTTTTTTAAATTATTTTTTATTAAATCATAACTTTGTACATTGATGTATTTATGAGGTTCAAGGTATTGCTTCAATATACAATGTGAAATGCTTACATTGAACTAAGTAACACATCCATCACAATTATACTCATTTCGTAATAGTTTTAAAATATACCATTGCATCATGCACATCAGGTGAGGTTGGTTCTACTTCTTATGAAGCATCCCCATGAGTGCACGTTAGGAGTGTAATGTCTTAATGGATTTGGGGTAATCTCATTTGGAAATATCCCATTTGCAACAGACAGTTTGTGTTTGCCTTAATGAATTTGGTGGGACTTCATTTGAGAGGACCCTGTTTGCATCAAACTGTATGCTTGAAACACTCTATAGACAGAGGTAACCCACTGCAGAGGGAGCCCCAATATGAGGGCCCAACTCATTCAACAATTAGCAGTTTTCATTCCATATTAGTAGATACTTTTTAAGGCTAGGCAGGGGCTTGTCTGACCCAAATGGAGAAAGCATCTAAAGTTCCAAAAGGGACTCTTACAAGGAGTTGCCACCTAGGACAGGGCCTTTGCCAATTTCCTACACATGTACGCCAACACAGAGCAAGAACAAGCCTTGGAGGATGATGGAAAGATGCCATCAGAGTCTAGGAAAATAGGCCAAGCAGATGGAGAATGGCATGTTAGTGATGGACACTGTGGGCAGGCAGCTGCAGAGGCAGCTTAGCAAATTCTTCTCCAGGAATGACCATGTTTGGTTACTTGATGGCAGTGTCTATCTGGGGAATCCTTGCTTCCAGCCATTTGCACATGGATATGGTACACAGTGTCCTATGATCATCCATGAGCTTCTATGAGTGAACCCCCAATAGGAGCCTAAATGATAATGGACCCTCACTTGTAGCAGAGGTAACCCAGCAAATAAGCAAAGCCCTATATCTGAAAATGCCCTATATCTACAATGCAAATTACATGGAACCCACCTAAAGTGGAATAAGGTATTGTCACTTGCCCTCCTCTGGATAAGGGTATCCCTTTAGAAGCAAGCTTAAGTTAAGGCCCCTAAGAAATACTTTATGAGAGACCCTTCTAAGCACCCCAAGCTAAGTACTATTTTGCCCCTCATCCCATAGATAAGGAAGGGTAAAACTGACAGTGGGAAATATGTAACATAAGAGTGGCCTAAAGGAGTATGAAAATGTTTTCTTTCTCTCCAAAGCCCTTTCACCCATTTTTTTTTTTTTTCTGGAGAACTAATCCCTGTCTTAGGCCAGTGGGGGGTGCGGGGCAGGGGAAAGTCTTTCGTTCTTATGCCACAGGAGATAGCTCAAAGGAATCATCTGGGCAGAAGTCACAAGATCATCTTAGCCAAAGATGGGATGAATCTGGGTGGAGGTCTCAAGACAGTCTTAACCAAAAATGGGATTATGGAATTGATCAGAACCTTTAAAATCTCTGTGCTTCTGTTCAGAAGGGGGAGTCCGGTGTTTTTTTTTTTTAAAGGTTCCTTTACTTTATGATTTTTTTTATTATTATTATTTTTATTAAATATATGTATTTTATTATTCTTCATTACATTATTTCCGCCCCCCACCCCTCTGTGGTAAGACATAATTAATTTACAGAAAAGAACACAGAAAACACCAAAGCTCCTGGTAGAGGGAGAGATTTCAAGTGGGGAGAGAGATGCTCTCTCCTTTCCTCTCCCGGTCTTTCCCTGTCTCCTCGTCTAGGCTTCTAGCCTCAGGGTATATATAGGTGTATGGGTTCCTTGGCCAAGAAACAAATGAATACAGTCCCTTCCACCAGGGGCAAGGTGAATGAGTGTATCAATGAATGGACACAGTCCGTCCATGGAATTCAGGCCTAAGAAATTCACAAGAAACTGACCTAGGCATAGGAAATGGGGGTTCCACATTTAGTCCCAAGTGTAAAGTGAAGGAGACACCAAGGCACATTGTCTCCTCAGCAGTTGTCCAACCTTTTTGGCTATTGGAGCCTCTGGTGGGCGTTGTAGGTCCCCCTCCTTGCCTGTCATCCAGCCCACTGGCTCTTCAGCTGGCTGCCGCAGCACCAACACCACCAAGGAGGAGGC
>CAUYRH010045187.1:0-17762 GCA_963574655.1 Perodicticus potto
CTCACAGCAACCTCCAATTCCTGGGCTCAAGTGAGTCTCCTGCCTCCGCCTCCCAAGTAACTGGGACTACAGGCGCCCGCTACAACGCCTGGCCATTTTTTGGTTGTAGCTGTCATTGTTGTTTGGCGGGCCTGGGCTGGATTCGAACCCGCCAGCTCAGGTGTATGTAGCTGGTGCCTTAGCCGCTTGAGCCACAGGCGCCGAGCCAATACTGAGTTTTTTTTAATGCTTTATGTGATCCATCTTTAACCTGTGAGAGTCTCTTGAAGTTAACTCCTGAGTCCTTCTGCCATGTCTTTTAGAAATCATTACTTAAGCATTTATGTATGAAATTATATGATTAGAATTTATTTCAAAATAATCCAAAAGACAGGGAATTGGGGAGGTAGAGATGAAATAAGATTTATCATGAGGTGTTAATAGTTTAGTTGATTGGGATTTCCTTATGTTTAAAATTTCCTGTAAAAAAATGTATGGAGTTTAAGGCAGGCATAAATGAAGAGCGTGCATTTGGAACAAAGGTGTTGAGATCAAGGAAGGTAGGCAATTCTTATGCAGCTTTGTGTTTATGGTAAATATAAAACAGACTGTCTTTGTTTGCACTGTATTAGTGTAATTCTAAGGATTAAAATAACTCATAAAGTATGTAGGCTTTTGTTTATTGGTCCCATTATATGGCCTTTAGATTACCAAAATAATTGATTGGGAGGAAGTGAAATTTTTGTCAAACTTTTTATGAGTGCCATCTTTTCTTTCAAATTTTGCTTGGACATAGTTATTGGTATATCAGGTAAAACAGAAAATTGAGAATGGAATTTTTCTTTTTTTAAAACATTCTTTTAAACTTTGGAAGTGTTTACTTAGTAATTTTTAAGCATGTTGTTTTAATAACTTATAAGTATCCTAGGTTATACAAAATTACATATGGGAATAAAAATCTATCTTCCTCGTAAATATTTTTACTTCAGAGCTCTTATTATGTTTTAGCAAGAGATAACATGGTTTATTTAGTGATATCTGATGACAGTAAGCATGATCATTTTAACTTTGTTTTCTGTCAGCAGGTTAATATTAAAATTGGAAGTTTGTATATTTTGTTGGATATTGGAAATTGAATGTAATGGCTACAGAATTTATAAAGAGTTGCTGCAGAGGATGTTTCTATGGTGAAACAGAAAAGCACAATTGTGAGTTTTGTTTTGTCTTCAGTAACATTTATTTAGTGCCTTCTTTGTGGCATTTTGTAACACAAAGATACATGAGGCATGTTTCCTTACTTCAGAGGGGAAGGCAGAAACATAAGTCACACTAGATAAGTATTCCAGAACTTCAAGTACCCTGGAGTATGGGTAGAAAGAGATGAATTCAACCCAGGCAACACCCTGAAGGAAGGAACAGAAGGTGAAAAGCGGACTTGAGCATTATGGGAGGATGGAATAGTACAGGCAAAGGCAAGGAAAGAAAAATTTGTTTGGAGGACAACATACTGTGACACATGTTTTCATTTAAATAAAGAGGATTTCCAATTTATGTTTGATAGAACTCAAGAACAGTTTGTGTATTAGGAATTTCTTCTAAAATGATTAAGTACCACCGCATGTTAGGTTTAAATTATTATAGGTAACATATATGCATATTTGTGACTTTTTTTCTTTTCTACTTCTCTTATTTGCAGTTTCAGTGGAAAGAGACTTTAAAACAGCAGTCTCAAATAGTCAAAATGCTACCGTCTGTGTACTTCCATTTGCATCTGTTTCTATAAAGCCTCAGGTTGGCTGTACTGAGGATTATTTGCTTTCCAAGTTACCTTCTGATGGCAAAGAAGTACCATTTGTGGTGCCCAAGTTTAAGTTATCTTATATTCAGCCCAGGACCCAAGCAACTCCTTCTCATCTGGAAGAACTTGAAGGTAAACAATAAAACGGCAGGATTTCAATGTCAATATCTATCACTTAAATGCTGTTATTACAGTTATCTTGCTCCATTATATTTTTAACACAAAATTTTTTATAAAAATTTTATATTTTGCTTTTTATATGTTTTGCACTTTCTGTAGCAGGACTTAACGTATAGTATTTTCCAAAGGTTCCATTTTGAAATCTGATTGCAATGCAACACATTTGTGTGTGGCTTTGGACTTTTTGAAAGGAATAATATGTAGTCAGCTCTCATATGTATGGATTCTGCATTTGTGATTTCAACCAACTGCAGATCAAAAGTATTGGCGGAGCGTGGCGCCTGTGGCTCAAAGGAGTAGGGCGTCAGCCCTGTATATACTGGAGGTGGCGGGTTCAAACCTGACGCCAGCCAAAAACTCCCTCTTTTCTTCTTTTCCTCTTTTCTTCTTTTCCTTTTTCTCCCTCCCTCCCTTCCTTGTAACTTGGTTGAACACATACTACAGTTTCTGTGTCTGGGTGATAAAGGTTCTTGAGTGGTAATTCATAGATTAGCCAGATATTTGAGCAAACTTTATTCACAGAATATGGGACTCTTTCTTTTCCAGGATTCTCACCTTAATTTTCAGCATCTCTGGTTTCCCTGAAGTCTGCCATCTGTTTCTTTAGGCCAGAAGTGCTGTGGGTTTTTTGTTTTATGTACTCTATGTCATGATAACTTTGACCTGCACTCAGATTGAAAGCTATCAAAGATAGATAATCCACTTTGTGTCATTACCTTTTTTCTAAAAGTCAATTTCTGTATAGAATCTGCACCACTTTTCTTTACTCTTCAGTGACTTCAGGATTTTTACTTGTTTGTTTTGTTTTATTTTTGGCCTACAGTTTATTGTTATCTGCAAAAGACTTGGGTGTGGTAGGAGTGATTTCCTCTCTCTCTCTCTCTTTCTCTCCTTCTCTCTCCCTTTCTTTTTTTCTTTCTTTTTTTTTTTTTTGAGACAGAGTCTCACTATGTTGCCTTTGGTAGAGTGCTGTGGCCTCATAGCTCACAGCAACCTCAAACTCATGGGTTCAAGCTATCCTCTTGCCTCAGTCTCCCAAGTAACTAGTGGTACTACAGGCTCCTGGCACACCCCCAGCTACTTTATAGAAATGGAGTCTCATTCTTGCTCAGGCTGGTCTCCAACTTGTGAGCTCAGGCAATCCACCCACCTTGGCATCCCAAGTGCTGAGATTACAGGTGTGAGCCCTCATGCCCAGCTACTTTTCTTTCCTTTCCTTCCTTTTCCTTTCCCTTCCCTTTCCTTTTCTTTTCTGTTCCTTTCTTTTCTTTCTCTCCTTCCCTGCTGCTTTGCTCCTTCCCTCCCTCCCTTCCTTCCTTCCAATTGAAAATTGGTTTTAAGCTTATTAAATCATTATTTTTAGTAATGTAAGTATATCAAGGTATGACTCTTCCCTTAAGTACCCATGTGTCAACTGGCAATTAACTTCAAAAGGAATTTGATCTGCTTTTCCCCTTTTTAAATTGTGAGATATAATACACCTATAGAAAAATGCGCAAAACATATAGCTCAGTGACATGTTATAAAGCAGAACACCTGTGTAGTCACCACCAAAGTAAAGAAATAGAATATTACCAGTAACCCAAAAGCTATCTTCATCCTTGCCTTTCAGTCACCCCAGAGTAATCATCATCACAATTATTATAATTCTCTTGCTATCCTTACTTTTTACCACCTGAGCCCATATCCTGAATATTGTGGTTTAATTTTTTGTTTTCTGATCTTTATATAAATGAAGTGGTAAATTCAGTCTGTATTGTTTTGTGTATGTTTTATTTCATTCAACATTATGTTTGTGAAATTCATTGAAGTTGTTAGTAGATATAATTTGTTTTCATGTCTGTATAGGAAGTGTATATTACAATTTATCTACTAGGTATGTTTAGGTATATCTAAATGGTATGTTGTTGAATAGGGTTTCTATATAGCATACTGTAAGGTATTTTTATGTAGTAAGTATATATATTACTGTTTATCTATTTTACTGTTGATGAACATTTAAGTTTTTTCCCAGTTTTTGGCTATTATAGGCAATGACAATAGTCATTATATTAGCTATAGATATGAACACCTTGTACTTCTCCATGTATATGTGCAAACATTTTAACTGTGTATGTAACACCTTGTACTTCTCTCTTCATGTATATGTGCAAACATTTTAACTGTGTATGTGTCCAAAATGACATTGCTGGGACATAGAGTGTAAATATCTCCAAGTTTAGTAGAAATTGCCGAACTCCTTTCTAAAGTGATTATATCAATTTACATTTCTATCAGCAGAGTATGATTGTTTACATTGCTCTGCTTTTTTGCCAGTACTTGCTGTTGTTAGTCTTTCTAGTTTTAACCATTCTGGTGAGTGGTTAGTGGTATCTCATTGAGGTTTTAACTTATATTTCTGTCATGACTAATGAGATTGATTGTCTTTTCTAAAGTGCTTCTTTACGTCGTAAGCCAATTTATATATAGGATTCTTCTTTCTTTTTCTTATTGATTTATAAGGATTCCTCATGTATTCTGGATATGAGCCCTTTGTTAGTTACGTTTGTTTCACATATCTTCTCCGACTTTAAGGGTTACCTTTGCATTATCTTAAATAGTCTTTTGACAAATATAAATTTTTAATTTTAATCTACTGCAGTTTATCACAATATTTCTATGATTAATGCTTTCTGTGTTCCATTTAAGAAGTGTTTCTCTCTCCTAAGGTCATGAAAAATTTCTTATAAGTTAACTTAAATATGGAACCTTTATTGATTTGCCTTAATATTTAATTTAGAACTATAATCCCATGGAATTAATTTTTGTGAATATGTTTGGTTGTTTTAAGTGTTATTTTTTTCTGTATCAATATTCATTTTGTTTTATCACTGTTTAATGAAAAGGCCATCCTTTCTTCACTGTGTACAGAACTACTTTATAAATTGAGTGTCTATAAAGTGGATATCTATTTCTGGTCCTTCTTTTCTTTTCCATTGATATATTTTTCTACAATTGTGCCTTTGTTCTATTCTTTTTTTTTCTTTTTTTTTTTCTTTTTTCTATTCTTAATACATTTTAGAACAAATCTTTCAGTCTTGCTTTTTGTTTTATTTATTTTTTGGCTGGGGCCGGGTTTGAACCCGCCACCTCTGGTATATGGGGCCGGTGCCCTACTCCTTTGAGCTACAGGTGCTGCCCTTGCTTTTTGTTTTAAAGATTATCTTTTTGTTTATACTTGGTCCTTACTGTTTTCATATAAATATTTTCTGTTCATCTTTTGCTATTTGATTTCCAGCTTAATTGCATTGTGGTAAGACATACTTTGTATGATTTCAAGCCTTCATATTTGAGAGTTTCCCAATGTATCTCAGTGCCAATTTTCATAAATGTTCTATGCCTTCTTGGAAATGGCATATCTCAAAAAAAAAAATCAGTCTTTTTATTTAAGAGATATTCTCTATGTAAGTAGAAAAATAAGAAGAAAGTTAGATCACGATATAAAATTGTCTATAGGTAAGAAAAATGCCCAAAATGTACCCGATTGTCTTGAGAGCAGGTTTCACGGCTAATCTTTGGCATAATAATTCACACAGAACTCCGTAAATGTGCCCTGATATTTTTAGATATGAAAGGCATGTGATGTAGTGTTACTTCAGACAAAATGTTTTTTTTCTTTTCCCTTGTATGTACCAGCTGTTGACCAATAACTCCAGGAAAAAGATGTTGTAAAACTTTAGAATCATTTGCTTTCAGGATCTGCCAGAGCATCTTTTGGAGATCGAAAGGTAGAACTTTCCAGTTCATTCCAGCATGGGCCCAGCTATGATGTATATAACCCATTCTATATTTATCAGCATATTTCACCTGATTTGAATCGGCGCTTTCCTCGTTCAGAAGCAACAAGACTGTATGGATCAGGTATAAACTTTTCTTATGCTTTTCCTTTTTGTGTTTCTCTTTAACAAATTTAGAAAGCAAATTAAATCTAAGGCTCTGGAAGAAATGATTCTTCTTATTAAAGCAATTTAAAAATATGAAGAAAGTAGGCTTCATAAGGTGTTATGATAAATATCATGATTTCTTTTGCAGTATTTTGTAATATAAAAATGGGAAGATTAATAATGTTTGTTGGTAGTTCAGTTTTATTTTTCCTTTTTTGAAAGAAGTTTTGGTTCAAGAGATCTGTTGTACAGCATGGTGACTACAGTTAACTGTGATACATTGTATTCATGAAAAAGGCCAAGGGGGAATATTAAATGTTCTTACCACTGAAAAATGATTAACTTTGTGAGGTAATTCATTTGTTAATTAGCCAGCTTTACCCATTCCACAGTATATGGTTACATTATTTAAACTACAGAGGTATCCAACCTGCAGTCTGTGGGTCACATGCTAATTTTGTAAGGACTTTTTTTTTTGCTTATCTGTTGTGTCAGATCTCATGAAAAGTATGCTACTTTTTTTTTTTTTTTTTTTCTAGTCAGCTTTCCTTAGTTTTTGTATATTTAATGTTTGAACCAAGATAACTGTTATTCTTCCAATGAACAGCAGAAATGAAAAAAGGTTGGACACCCCTGCAAATTTAAAACATGTTGTACATGATACACATGATAAAAAAGGTTTTGTTTTCAGGGTTATTTTGAATGCATTTTAAATATGTGATTTATCTATACATAAATTCTATAATAGGCAGTTATGATTTTTTTCTTTCCTGCTCTATCTGGTGAAAATCATGAATTTAAAAACCCACAGTGTGATTAGAAATATAAACAAAGAAAATAGAAAAGTTATGGAACTTTTTCGGTTTTATATTTGAGACTGTATCAATTTTAGTCTACCATGTGCATGTTTGATTGATGAAATTCTCAACATTTTCCTGGAAATAAAGAAGAAATATTTATTTAAGAGCCTGCTTTTTTCACCACTGTGCTAGAATACACAATTGGTATACAAAGTTCCTTGCTTCAAGAATCTTATTGCTTAGGAGAGAAACCAAAAATATAGACAGGGTACACAGGAGCATATGGAATTCAGTATTGATTATTTAAAGTAATAGTGCTTATTAAATAAGGATTAGCACCCTTATTGAATTGGGTTTAGCACTAAGTACTTACTCTTAGAATTTTTTTTTTTTGTCGGATCAAGAGGGGAATATAAGGAAGAAAATCAGTATTCCCTGTTCGATATTTGATGTGGATATGAAAATATGTTAATTTATGTTGATTTCCATTTCAAATAAAAGTAAAATAATTGAAAAAAATTTTTTTTTTTTTTGTAGAGACAGAGTCTCACTTTATCACCCTTAGTACAGTGCTGTGGCGTCACACAGCTCACAGCAACCTCTAACTCCTGGGCTTAGGCAATTCTCTTGCCTCAGCCTCCCAAGTAGCTGGGACTACAGGTGCCCGCCACAATGTCCGGCTATTTTTCTGTTTTGCAGTTCAGGCGAGGCTGAGGTTTGAACCTGCCACCTTCGGTATATGGGGCCGGCACCCTACTCGATGAGCCACAGGCGCCGCCCTGAAAATTTTTTTTTAATTTTCACTAGAAAACTTTATTTCTTTTGTACATTTGCAAATAATATTCATGATATATTCCTATAGAGATATGGTTTATGGTAATTAAGTAGAATTGCAGTGTTTCTTTTCTTTATTATAAAGTAAGTACTTTTCTCATGTCCCTTTGTAGTTTGTGATTTAAGGACCAGCAAACTTCCCAGTTCCCCTGGGCTGAGTAAATCTATGTTTGATCTGACAAGTTCATCTCAGCGATTCATCCAGGTAAACTAGTTATATAAATTTAATTGTACGTAATAATTTATTTTTAAATTAAAAGTTTAGAAATGTATGAATTAGGAATAGTATGTTATATATGTTTTATAGGTTTATCTGTTCTCATAACTGAAGAATAAATACTTAAAATTTCCTTTATTATTTTAGGAAGTTATCATTTGTAGATTTTCTTTCTTGGTTTTTTTATGAATTTTATATCTCTTAGTTGGTACATGCTCGGGGATCTTGAGGCAGTTGGTATTTAAAATAGTGTTATTAAAATTGCTTATTAATTTAACTTTGTTTATTGAACATAACCAGCAAGTTATTAAAGATTGGTACTGAGCTGTAGGACTTCAATAAAACCTGTCTTCCTGTTTTTGAAATGGAGTTGAGAATTTTTCTTTAATATCTTAAAAAATGTTTCAGTTTTAGTTCAAGTAAACTGTGGTCATTTAGAATTAAAAAATAGAGATAAGCAAAGTAAAAAGAGAAATCACCTGTATTTTCTATAACTGAGAGTAAAAGCACTATGAAAATATAATATGTACTTGACTTTTTTCCATCTGAATGTATATACATATGCTTTATAAAATGGGAACATATTCTAAATAAATTCTGAATAATCCTCACTTGAGTTGAATTTTTATAGAGAGTTTTTTTATAGCAACAACTCTTTAATATGCATTAGAATTGTTTGGAGAGTTTATTAAAATACAAACTACCAGGCCTTAACCCAGAGTTTTTGGTTCAGTATCCCTGAAATGGGACCTAATTTTCTATTTCTACCAAGTTCCCAAGTGATGTTGATGAGGCTGGTCCAAAGGGACTATAATTAGATAACTGCTGCTTTGCAGTTTGTTAGAGTAATTCAAAATATATTCTGATTACCATTAATGCTTTCATGTATGAGACTTAAGCAGTAATATCATTCTCTTTATTACAAAACCAAACCCAAAACAATCGCTTTCCAATATATTAGCTTGTAAGATATTTAAAATTCTCCTGATAACACATGCAAAAAGCCCCCCCACACAAGTACTACCTACAAGTGGGAAATTCTGACCAGTAACACTGTCAAAATAGCACACAATTTAATAGAAGGGTGTATATTGAGGCATAACTATCAGACTCCTTTAAGTTTCATATGCAATTTCTAACTAAAGAAGAATTTTATTTGTAGAGACATGATTCATTGTCCAGCGTACCCAGTAGTTCTTCTTCAAGGAAAAATTCTCAGGGCAGTAACAGAAGCCTGGGTAAGGAATAAAGAAAGTATTCTTTTTTTATATTTTACGAGAGTAATTTGAGAATTTATATGATAAGGTAAAAAATAACTCCAGATGATTTTATCTACATTAGCAGTATTCTCAGCATACTAATATGGATACTCAGATCAGATGGTCTATTTTTCATTGTTCTGGCATGAATGAATCTTTTAATAATGAAGTAGTTAAATATCTTTTGTTTGTTTTAAAGTATGTAAGTGAAAGAACTTCCAGAAGCATCAGTATTGAGGCCTTATAATTGTTATCTGGGCAAGTTTTTCTTAGTTTTAATTTAAATACCTCACATTGCAATCATGTTGTTTTTAAACCATGTGCTTTTTAAAGTATATCTTACTAGTACTTCAATAAAAACATTGAAGTGTAGTTTTTGTCTTATTAAATTGAGAGCTTTACAAAATATTTGTGCATTTTTCAATTGTGCTCTTAAAATTGGATTGTATCAGAGTTTAATTCGTTTTAAAGGATTTCATGGTATTTCAAAATCTTTGTCCTTTTACAATTCAGATACAATTACTCTATCAGGAGATGAAAGAGATTTGGGGAGATTGAATGTGAAATTGTTTTATAATTCTTCAGTAGAGCAGATCTGGATCACAGTTTTACAGGTAAATTAGTATAGTCGATACCAACTTTTATTACAAAATTAAGTAGTTAGATATTATAGGCATTTACTGTTGCCCTTTTCTGGGGAATGGGCCAATATCATTTTTGGAATTTGGGATTCTGTAGTGTTTCATAGAAAATAGTATTTAATAAATCATTCAAAAAATAAATCTATCTTATGAAGGAAGTATGTGTGTGTTTTCAACCTCAAGAAGGTAATTGATATGACCTGTAGAATATTAAACATCAAAATTTATTTAGTATGGATGAAACATGAGGTCTCAGTAGAGACTAAAGTTTATTTTTATAGTTTTTATTTTAAAGCATTAAATCAAGAATTAATTAAATACTTGTATTATCAGAGTCCTCTGTAAAATTCAAATTATATTTTTAATTTTCTTAGTGTAGAGATTTAAGTTGGCCCTCTGTTTATGGAGAAACTCCCACTATTTATGTAAAAGGAATATTGACATTGCCTAAACCAGTACATTTCAAGTCTTCAGCCAAGGAAGGTTCCAATGTAAGTGCGGCTGTTTGTATTTTAATTTCTTCTCTATTTTTCTCATGTTTGTTACTTTTATTCATGTAAACAATAACAATAAGAAAGTGTTTTATTTTGGGAAACTATAAATTATGTGCTTTTGCTTTTTAAAGATAATTTTAAGTCTCAAAAATATTTGATGTTTCATTGTCCAATATTAAGATGCATTTAAAAAGAAAATTATTATTACTAAAATATGTAGAAGATGAACAATATTTAAGAAACCTATTTATTTCTCCTGTATGAAAGGAAATACATTTTGTCTTTTCTTTACCATATTCCATTTTAGCTTTGAAAAAGATAGTTGCATGAGTACAATTAATTTCTTTTGAAAACTTCCTATTAGCAACTGGGAGACTTATGATCCTGCATTTGGTTTTATAGATTCTAGATTTCATATTAACTTAAATACATATTCATTTTTAACCCATTTGGTATGGGTTAAAAGATTATTATTTTTATACAAATGAAAAAGTATCTTCTAAAAGATATCATTCAAATGACTAATAAACATATACATATTTACTCTCACTATTCATAAAAATACAAATTTAAATTATATATTGCTTTTCCTTCCTTCCTTCATTCATCATTCAATTAGGAAAAATTTTATATGTACTCCAGAACATACAACTTTTTAGAAATTATTTTAACAATCCACAGCAAAACTTTGAAGTATTTTCACACAGTAATCCTGTTTGGAAATGATTCTACAGAAATAATCTAAAACGTAAACAAAAAATATTTAAATTATTTTTGGCAGTTTTTTTCATAGTGGAAAAATTGAAAACAGTCTAAATGTCTCATATAGAGGAATATTTGAGAAACCTGATGGTATACTAATATGTATTAGTTTTCTAGGGTTGCCATAACAAATACTGTACCACAAACTAGGTGATTGAAATAACAGAAATTTGCGTTTTAGAGCTTTGGAGGAAGTCCACAAGTGCCAGCAATGCTGGTTTCTTTTCTCCCAACTACTGTGATAGCCAGCTGTCCTTGATATTCCTTGGTTTGTAGATCGCTGCAATCTCTGCTTCCATATTCACATGGTCTTCTACTTGTATCTGTGTTTTCACATGACTATCTTCTTACAAGGATTCCTTCCGGTCATACTGGATTGGGACTTCGCCTTACTCCAGTATTACCTCTTCTTAACTTCATTAATTACATCTATAGTGATCCTGTAGGTTCCTGGAGGTGACTTTCTGAGGTAGTGGCAGTTAAGACTTTAGCGTATCTATTTTGGGGGATACAATTCAACCCATAATATTATGTGATAGAATATTAGGCAGCTATGAAAAGTAATGGTTAGGAAGAATTTTAAGGACATAAAAAAAGTTCTTAATTACTGAAAAAGTCAGTAGTAAAATGGGCATATATATATATATTAGGTTCTCACTTTATGAAAATACACATTATAGAAATTCTACATGGAAATACATCTTAGCTCTGGTTATAATCCTGACACTCAAAGATGAATGTTTTCTGAATTAAACAGTTTTACTTTTTGGTCTTCAAATAAAACTAAGTTAACTTAGGAAAAGTTAGAAGAAAATGTTGTCATATTAAAACCTGTGTAGAATCTTAACATTTAAAAATGTTATGATTGCACATAAAGAGATCCCTGTTATGACAAAATTAGGAAAATGTGAATTAAATTACCGCACTTGCTTGATATGTAAGCTCATTAAACATTTTATGTGTAATACACACTGTATTATTTGTGCCATCTCATGACTTGAGCCCAGTGGTTGAGAGACTCTCAGAAATAAAAGTCTGGCTGTACAGAAATAAGCTATTACAATAAGAGTAAAAATTTGGGAACAGTATAGGCATACCTTGGACATACTATGGGTTCAGTTTTAGACCACCACAATAAAGCAAATTTTGTAATAAAGCAAGTCACACAATTTTTTTTTGTTTCCCGGTACATTTATAAGTTATATTTACACTATACAAGGTGGACATAAAGTTCTTGTGCAGTTTAAAATAGCTCTAACTTTAAATTGCACATGACTTTTATGTCCACCCTGGACTATAGCCTATTAAGCAATAGCATTATGCTTAAAGCAACAATGTGCATACCTTAACTAAAAATATTTTATTGCAAAAAAATGCTGATGATTATCTGAGCCTTCACCAAACTATAATCTTTTTGCTGATGGAGAGTCTTCCCTTAATGTTGATGACTGCTGACTGATCAAGGATAGTGGTTGCTGAAGCTTGAGGTAGCATGCCAATTTTTAAAAAGAAGGTAATGATGAAGTTTGCTGCATTGATTGACTTCTTTTCACAAAAGATTTCTCTATTACATGTAATGCTGTTTTGTTTTGTTTTGTTTTTTTAACAAGTGAACAGTTTATTAAGAATTAAACAAAGGTATAATGTGATGCAGTAAAAGCAAGACACTCAAGATAGGTATAATAGTACTACTAACACAAAAACTTAAATTTCACCTCAAAAAAAATCACAAGACAAAAGAGAAAGCAATTTCACTGTTATAAAATAAGATGTTTCATGCAAAGTATTAACTCTGCCCCCCCAAGCCCAACTTCCCAACAAACAAAAAACTATCTGAGAAAACTGCTATGCTAACATATTAACCACAGTATAATCATTCATAGGAAAACAATAATTAAGCAATGAATTAAATTAAATAACAAAGTTCAAACTTTGAACTTTGTTCAATCATAATGTTCATATCATAATGTTTGCTATAGCAAATGTTTGATAGCATTTTAACCGCAGTAGAACTTCTTTCAAAATTCCCACTGCTTTGTCAACTAAATTTATGTAATATTCTAAATCCTTTGTTGTTATTTCAACAACATTCACAGCATCTTCACCAAGGGTAGATAGCATCTCAATAAGCTACTTTCTTTGCTTGTGAAGAAGCAACTCCTCATCTGTTCAAGTTATGTCAAGGTTGCAGCAATTCAGTCACATCTTCATGCTCTACTCTTAATTCTAGTTGTCTTGCTTTTCTATCACATCTGCATTTATACCCTGTACTGAAGTCTTAAACCCCTCAGAGTCATCCATGAGCATTGGAATCAACTTCTTCCAAACTCCTGTTCATGTTAATATTTTGACCTCCTTTCATGCATCATGAATGTTCTTAATGACATCTAGAATGGTGAATCTTTTCTAGATGGTTTTCAATTTACTCTGCTCAGATTCATCAGATGAATCACTGTTTATGGCAGCTATAGCCTTATGAAATATATATATTTTTCTGAGACAGGGTCTCACTGTATCACCCTGGGTAGAGTGCTGTGGCATCATAGCTCACAGCAATCTCAAACTCCTGGAGTCAATCAATCCTCTTGCCTTGGCTTCCCAAGTAGCTAGGACTATAGGTGCCTGCTGCGACACCCAGCTAGATTTTTTTCTATTTTTAGTGGAGATGGGGTCTTAATGTTGCTCAGGCTGGTCTTGAAATACTGAGTTCAAGAGATACGCCTCCCTCAGCTTCCCAAAATGCTAGGATTATAGGCATGAGCCACACACCCAGCTGGGAAATGTATTTTTTAAATAATAAGACTTAAAAGTCAAAGCTATTAATATGATCCATTGGCTGCAGAATGGATGTTATGTTAGCATGCATGAAAACAACATTAATCTTCTTCTTCTTTTTTTTTTTTTTTTTGAGACAGTGTCTCACTGTGTTGCCCTCGATAGAATGCTGTGGCATCACAGCTCACAACAACCTCTAACTCTAACTCTTGGTTTAAGCGATTCTTTTGCCTCAGCCTCCTAAGTAACTGGGACCATAGGCACCCGCCACAATGCCTGGCTATTTTTTTTGTTGTAGTTATTGTTGTTTGGCAGGCCTGGGCTGGGTTTAAACCTGCCAGCCCCCATGTATGTGGCTGACGCCCTAGCTGCTGAGCTACAGGCACTGAGCCAACATTAATTTTCTTGTATATGTCTATCAGAGCTTTTGGGTGACTAGGTGCATTGTCCATGATCAGTAATAATTCTAAAGGAATTTTTCTTTGAGCAGTAGGTCTCAACAGTGGGCCTAAACTATTTAGTAAATCATACTGTAAACCGGAGTGCCATCATCCAGGCTTTGTTGTTCTATTTACAGAGCATAGGCAGAGTTGATTCAAATCATTCTCTTAGGTACTAGGATTTTCAGAATGGTAAATGAACATTGGTCACCAGTGAACTTTAATTGAACATTAAAGTCACCAGCTGCATTAGCCTGTAATAAGAAAGTCAGTCTGTCCTTTGCAGCTTTAAAGCCAGGCATTGACTTCTTCTCTATAGCTACAAAAGTAAGTCCTAGATAGCCTCTTCTTCCGATAGAAGTCCGTTTGTTCTACACTGAAAAATCTGTCAGTTAGTGTAGCCACCTTCATCAATGATCTTAGCTCTCTATTCTGCATAACTTGCTGCAGGTGCCGCATTTGCTGCTTTACCTTGCACTTCTATGTTGCACTTTTACGTAAGTGCATGTAACATATCTTATGTTATGGAGATAGTTTTGTTTCTTAAACCCTATGAACCACATTTTGCTAGATTCCAACTTTTCTTCTGCAGTTTCCTCACCTATCTCAGCCTTCATAGAATTGAAAGGAGTGAGGGTCTTGTTCTAGATTAAGCTTTGGCTTAAGAAAATGTGACTGGTTTGATCTATCCAGGCCACTAAAACTTTCTCCAAGTCACCAATTAGGCTGTTTTGCTTTCTTATCTGTGTCTGTTGGAGTAGCACTTTTACTTTCTTTCAAGAACTTCTCCTTTGCTTTTACAATTTGGTTAAGTGTTTGGTGCAGGTCTTATCTTTTGGCTTATCTTAGCTTTTGACATGCCTTTTCTTTCTAAGTTTAATCATTTCTAGCTTTTGGTTTAAAGTGAGAGACATGCCACTTCTCTTTTCACTTGAACACTTAGAGACCATAGTAAGGTAACTAATTGGCCTAATTTCAATATTGTTGGGTCTCAAGAAATGGACCTGAGGAGAAGGAGAGAGCCAGGGGAATGGCTAGTTGGTAGAGCAATCAGAATGCACACAACATTAATTGATCAAATTCCCCATCGTATGTGGGTGTGGTTTGTGGTGCCCCAAGACAATCACAAAGATCATTGGTTAAAGATCACCATAACAGATATAAAAATAATTAAAAAGGTTGAAATATTGGGAGAATTACCAGAAAGTAACACAGAGACACACAGTGAGAATGTACTATTGGAAACATGGTACCAATAGATGTACCCAACATAGGGTTGCCCTAAACTGTCAGTTTGTGAAAAATGCAGTACAGGTATCTTCAAAGTGCAATAAAGCACAATAAAGCAAAGTGTGCCTGTATTCAAAATATTTATGTTAGTTGTTCAGATAGTTTACCTTTCCAAAAGGCAAAAAGAAAGAGCTCCTTTTTTAAAAGGACTCATTAAAGGTGGAAAGAAGGCATTATCAGCAAAGAACAGTTTGAGATCAAGAAGATGTTAGCTCATGGTAAGGCAAGGGTTTAATAATATTAAAAGGAACAAAAATATCATTTAGAAATATTCTGAGCATGGAAAACACTGATTTGCTTCTTGAGCTGGGTGCTCATGATGGAAGGTAGACCTTTAAGCTCCTATTTTCCCTTGTTTTCTCTATTAAGGATCTGATTTTCAGATTGGAAAGGATGGAATTAATGTCACCATAAGAGAAACTGAAGCCTAAGATAGATAGGAAGAAAATTAGGTAAAGAGTTGCTCCTTTAAAGAAATAACTCAAGCCTCTTCCTTGTGAGCAAATTGGATTTTGAGTACTAAGAATGCTCCCATGTGAGATTCATGAAGCACTCTCATTAACTATTGAAGAATTGTGGTGAAATCAGGAAATATGCCCAGAACCAAAGATAAAAAAAAATCATATTTTCAAAAAAGGGAAAAAGCTATATTCTAGTGAGTGTTGTATTGATATTGACCTGAATTCCTGAGTAATTAAAAGAATGATCTGTGAATTTAAGGAAGGTAATGTTCAGAATAATCTCTGGAAAAACAAATCTTGGCTTTCTCATTTTTCATTTACATTAAAAAATACATATTTTTAAATTTTTGTTGTAAAAAGAATGAAGTATGCCTTTTCTATATATAAAATATTATTTTGTATTGGCATATCAATCTTTTCTTTGTGTATTTTGTTTTCTTTTTTAAAGGCTATTGAATTTATGGAAACTTTTGTATTTGCTATTAAACTTCAAAGTCTACAAACTGTAAGACTTGTGTTTAAGATTCAAACGCAGACACCCAGGAAGAAAACCATCGGAGAATGCTCGCTATCACTCAGAACTCTTAGCACTCAGGAAATGGATTATTCTTTGGATATAATACCACCTTCAAAAATTTCTGTAAGTGATAATAGTGTTAAAAGTATGTCATACTTTTGGAGTTATTTAGTGGTTGACTTTGTATTCTTGTTTGATGGAGGATAACTTGACCTCTACAGAATATTAGAGGACCTTGGAGGCTCTCAGTGAGCAATTCTATTTCATTCAAAAATGGTATTTGTCAGGGTGCAGAGGCTCATACCTATAATTCCAGCTAGTTGGGAAGGTGAAGAAGGAGGATTGCCTGAGGCTAGCTAGGGGTCAAGGCTGCATTGAGCTATGATCACGTCATTGCACTTTAGCCTGGGTGACAGAGTGAAATCCTGTCTCTTAAAAAAATTTTTAAAAAAGAAAATTGTTAGAAATAATTGATAAAATGTTAATAGACTTTTTCGTTCATAATTGGAAAATAACCTCAGTGTTGCTTTCTCCTAGGACATCTTTAATAATGTTTTATACACTAGGAGAAATAATCATAAAGTACAAATAATTTAAATTATTAATTGTTTTTAGTTTGTTTAGTAGTTGATAACTTGAAAAACAAGAAAGAATCATAAATTGTAAACTCAACCAGAGACTTCCCTGAAATAGATTTAGGAAAGTTGTTTTAATCATGAGTAAACTGTATGTGCTTATAAATTGGTTAGAATGAAAGTTTTTACAGCTAATTTTTTTTATAAAAATCTTGATTTACCAATAGTGCTGATTTATTTTTGAGACCTGATATTTGTGTCTCTCAATTAACCAGCTAATTGTCTTTAAATTGTTTATAGATTTCTAATAACTTACATAATTTCTATATTGGGATAACATAAATAAGATCAGACATGAGCTTATGTAAGTTCAGGCCTACATGTGATGTTAAATTTATGTAAGATTTTAATTTTACCTGCTTCCAGAAATATTTAAGATGACTTAAATAAGTGCTTCTTAAGCTTGGCTGCACATTAGAATCATCTGGGAGCTTTAAAAAAATGCCTACACCTAAACCAATAAAATTAAAAATTGGGGAGGGAATGGGGTATAGCCTGGTTTGAGAACCATGAAATTGGAGGTAGGGAGTAAAAAATAAAAAAGATTATTATAACTGATATGAAAAATTGAATTTTCTTGATAGTCATTTCTTACCATTTATTCCTTATCTCATCCCCCAATGTCTAGTCTTTTTTTTTTTTTAATTAAATCATGGTTGTGTACATAAATGCAATCAGGGGTACAATGTGCTGGTTTTATATACAATTTGAAATATTTTCATCGAACTGGTTGACATAGCTTTCATGGCATTTTCTT
>CAUYRH010045188.1:0-67718 GCA_963574655.1 Perodicticus potto
GGGGTACAATGTGCTGGTTTCATATACAATCTGAACTATTTTCATCAAACTGGTTAACATAGCATTCATGGCATTTTCTTAGCTATTGTGTTAAGAAGCTAATCAGATTGGACATATACTTTGTCAACTGTGCCCAGCAGCCTACCCTACCTAGTGAAACATAATTAATTTCAAACTGGCATAATGAGACATACAGCCTCCAATCTCCTATAAACCTGATGTAGAGAGGTCATCCAAAAAGAGTCACCTGCCCACTCAGGTTTTAGTAGTCTTGTCCATCTGTTAGAGGACTCGACAGGGCAGATCCTGAGAGGAGAATTAATAGTTATATGATTTTAGTAAATAAATCCTGCTAGGTTGTAATTAATATGTGTTAAACCCTAGTTACAAGATAGTTTCATATACAATCAAGCATTGCTTAAGGATAGGGATACATTGTGAGAAAAGCATCATTAGATATTTCATTGATACGCAAAATCACAGAACGTACTTACACAAACCTGGGTGGTATAACTTGTTGCTCCTAGGCCACAAACCTATATAGCATGCTACTGTATGAATAGTGTAGGCAACTGTAACACAATAATAGGGAATTGTATATCTAAACAGGCTAGGTGCTATGGCTCACACCTGTAATCCCAGGACTGTGGGAGACTAAGAAAGAAGGATCACTTGAGCCCAGGAATTCGAGACCAGCCTGGGCAATATAGCAAGACCCAGTCTCTACCAAAAATAAAAGAAGTTAGCTGGGCTTGGTGGCAGGCACCTGTAGTCCTAGCTACTCAGGAGGCTGAGGCAGGAGGATCACTTGCACTCCAGCCTGGGCAATGGAGTGAGACACTATCTCCAAAATAAATCAACATATATAAATATAGGAAAGATATAATAAAAAGACATATTATAATTTTACAGTACCACCAGTGTATGTGAGGTCCATCATTGACCAAAATGTCATTATGTGCCACATAACTATTTTAAATACCTGCCTTTCTCGCTGTTGACTGAAAAGCATGCCATTTTCCTCATGTTACCATGGTGGCATAATTTTAGTGTATGCAATTGGTTGGCTCTGATTTAAAATACTAATTAACTTCTCTTCCACCAAACTGAAAACACTGTGTTATAATCTTGGCCTCATGTGTATGTGGCAGTCTTCTCTGGTACTGCAAGGTCATGGATAGCATGTATTCTTCCTAGATAATTTGGGGCTTGTTATTATCTCCCAGCTGCCTGACAGCCAGGGAAGGAAGGGTGGGTATTTGGATTGTAGTAATGGTATAGAATGGAAAACGACTGACTAATGTTAATGAAGATGTTCTGTGTTACATCTAGTTCTTCATATCAAATGCCCTTGAAAATAGGGGGTCTCTGCTGCCTTTGAGAACTATAGGAGATTGTGGAAGCAGCTTCTTAAAGCAGCTGCTGCTGCCCCTATTGTCTTATATTGGACAGTCTTGTTGACATATCAGCTGTTCCAAGTCTATTAGGAATGCTTCTCCCAAGCAGAGAAGGCATTAAAAGTAATTGAAAGATGTAGGGAAGTACAATTTCAAACACAAAAATATTCTGTTCACACCAGCAAGAGCTTTCTGCAGGGCAGAAATGAGGAATTATCTGACTTTCTGTTAGTAAAGGTTTAAGATTAGTAGTGAGAAAGCCTTAATAAAAAGAGAATGAAATTGATATAGTCTGGCCTGTTAGATACTTTGCCTTTCACCTGCCTGTGTTTGGACCATTTCTTCTTACTTTGTATACTATAGCTTCCATAAGCTGTATGTTTCTAAGCCTCAATCTCCTAGTCTTTCTTGCATTTTTCCTAATGCTTGTCAGCTCAATCTAAAAGCCAATTTCTTATTTTAATCTCTAGCTTTCCATTTTCTGTTCTTGAAAATTGGTACTTTCCAATGTAATGTTTAGTGTATTGAAGAATATTAAATATTTCCATAGTACCTAATTAGCCTATGCAATGACTTTTTGAATGGTCAGAATTAAAATGGATAATAAGGCTGGGGACATTAAGTGCTCGTGTCTATAATTCCAGCACTTTGGGAGGCCAAGGTAGAAGAATTGCTTGAGGCCAGGAGTTTGAGAGCAGTCTGGGTAATATACGAGACCTCGTTTTTACAAAAACTTTTAAAAATTAACTGAGCCATGGTGGCATACCTCCTATAGTCCCAGCTATTCAGGAGGCTGAGGCAAGAGGATAACTTGAATCCATCCATTCAGGGTTGCAGTGAGCTGTTGACTAAGCCATTGTACCCTAGGCCAAGTGACAGACCGAGACCCTTATCTTTAAAAAAATTAATAAAATAGGGTGGCACCTGTGGCTCAAAGGGATAGGGCACCGGCCCCATATACCAGAAGTATAAACCCGGCCCCGACCAAAAACTGCAAAAAAAAAAAAAAAAAAAAAAAAATTTCAGCCAATCAAAGAAGGGATCAGTCATTGCAAAAAAAAACTGAGATCAACTGAGATCTGAGCTCTGCAAACCAAAGAATAGAGTGTGTTACTACTTTTACATATAGCATCCTCAAACTACTTTTTCAGTATAGGTAGAGAAATTTGAGAACATGTAACTTAATATTTAGCTCAGCTCATATAGGTGAAAGTAAATTCACCCTGTTTTATTGCTTTATTTTATTGCTTTAATATAATAGACTTATATTTCTCTCAGTTAAAGTATCCAGATTTTGTGAAGGGTGGGAGAGTTGTGATGAATTCCATGAATGTGGCCATTTTCTGAGGCTAAGTTGAATTTTTTCAGATCTTGCATTTATAATACTGTTCCTGTAGAAAACTTCAAGTAATACTTATTTATAATAATGCTGTCTCCTTCTGGATATAAACTAGCAGTTAACTTATAATTACCTACCTGCTTTTTTTTACTTATCTGTTACAAATGTATATACTTATAAGACCTTTCAGTCAATCTCAAATCATCTTAGAAGGGTACAGGTGAAACTTACTAAATGTGGAATATAAATGTCTTAACACAATAACTAAGAAAATGCCATGAAGGCTATGTTAACCAGTTTGAGGAAAATATTTCAAATTGTATATGAAACCAGCACATTGTACCCCATGATTGCATTAATATACATAGCTATGATTTAATAAAAATAATAAATGTTGGTGGATTAGATTCCTGGGGAGGGCTCTGTTTCCAGTGGGCAGATGGCAGCCTTCTCACTGTGTCCTCACAGGAGATGAAGAGAAAGATCTTATAAAGACACTAATTCTCACCTGTGATTCAGTGACTAGGGCGCTGGCCCCATATACTAAGGGTGGCGGGTTTGAACCCGGCCCCCACCAAACTGCAACAAAAAAAAAGCCAGACATTGTGGCAGGCGCCTATAGCACCAGCTACTTGGGAGGCTGAGGCAGGAGAATCTCCTAAGCCCAAGAGCTGGAGGTTGCTGTGAGCTGTGACGCCACGCACTCTACCGAGGGTGACAAAGTAAGACTCTGTCTCTAAAAAATAAAGAAAGAAAGAAAGACACTAATTTCATCATGGGGACTTTATCATCCTGACCTCATCTAAACCTATTCACCTCCCAAAGGCCCCACCTGCTACCACTGTCACTTCCGGAGTTTGGGGGCTTCCACATGAGAGTTGGGGAGTGGGCACAGACGTTCAGTCCCTGATGGAAGGGCACTCCCCTTGAGCTGGTCGGGATGAGCATCGGTCTGCCAACCCTTTGATTTTGAACTTCTGGGCTCCAGAAATGTGAGAGAATAAATTTCCGTCGTTTTAAACCAGCCAGTTGGAGGTGATTTATTACAACAGCCACAGGAAACCACTGCCCGTGGGTGTGAAAAAAGTTGAAACTCATGAGTCCCTTGTGAGTGGGGAGAATTTGGGCTCCCAAGGCCCCGGGGCCTGAAGGCAGAGAAGGAAAGGAAACCCAGGACCTATGTGGGTTTGTTCTCATGAGGGGCAGGGGCTAAAGCCAGGAGAGACGCCACTGGCTCAGTTACATGCAGAACTCAGGTTTCATTTTAGTTTAAAGATCCATTTGTCACACCTGTAATCCCAGCACTCTGAGAGGCCAAGGCGGGTGGATTGCTTGAGCTCACGAGTTAGAGACCAGCCTGAGCAAAAGCAAGACCCCCGTCTCTACTAAAAAATAGAAAACTGAGGCAAGAGGATCGCTTGAGCCCAAGAGTTTGAGGTTGCTGTGAGCTATGATGCCACAGCACTCTACCCTGGGTGACAGCTTGAGACTCTGTTCCAAAAAAAAAAAGTGGGGGGGCACCTGTGGCTCAGTGACTAGGGCACCGGCCCCATATACTGAGGGTGATGGGTTCAAACCCGGCCCCGGCCAAACTGCAACAAAAAAATAGCCAGACGTTGTGGCGGGCGCCTGTAGTCCCAGCTACTCGGGAAACTGAGGCAGGAGAATCGTCTAAGCCCAAGAGCTGCAGGTTGCTGTGAACTGTGATGCCACAGCAGTCTACTGAGGGCGATCAAGTGAGACTCTGTCTCTACAAAAACAAAGAAATAACATTTAAAAAAAATCCATTTGTCCTTTCACACACCCACTCCAGACACCAGCAAAACCAAACCCTGGGGTGAGAAACAGATGAAATAAACTACTCATGCTTCCTGAGAAAAAGCAGATGTGTTTATTGTAAACACCTCCAGTCCACTTTCTTTCATGCCTTTTGTTGTTAGGACTTTAGAGTCTAATTTCCTTCATTTGCTGTCCTGATCTACTTGCAGGGGAAAAATCACGACACAGAGGGTTTAACCCCAAATCAAATACATCCTGAGCCACCACAGCAACAGTGTGGGGACCAGGCAGGGTGGGAAAAACAAACAAAAGAAAACGCCAGCCTTGCTGGGGTGATGACATTCCCAGGAATGGGGGCAAGTCTGTCTGACTCTTTTTTCTTTTTAAGGGTGGTGAAATTCTTGTATTATGCAATCTGTCTTTTCAAAGGGTATACCAAAGGGTATTTAATACATTTACCGTCTTGTGTAACTTTCACTTCCATTGAGTTTCAGAATTTTTCATCACCCCAAAAGGAGACCCCCTACCCCTCACACAGTCATGCCCCTCCCCATCCCACCCCACCCCTGATGACCAGTAACCCCATATCTCTCTGGATCCCTGTTCTTGACATTTTAACTCTTTTTTTTTTTTTTTTTTTGCAGTTTTTGGCCAAGGCTGGGTTTGAACCTGCCACCTTCCATATATGGGGCCGGTGCCCTACTCCTTTGAGCCACAGGTGCTGCCCTGATCTTGACATTTTAAATAAATGGCACCGTGCAACACGCCTTCTGTGTCCAGCTTCTCACTGCGCATCCCGTGTCCAAGGTTCCTGCACGTGGCAGCAATTGTTGGAGGCTCACTCCTCTTCCTGGCTGAGTGATATTCCACGGCGTGGATAGACCATGTTCTGTTCTCCCATCCACCTGCTGATGGACACTGGAGTCGTTTCCACCTTTCAGCCGCTGTGAGCACTTCTGTGTGGGCCCCCTTCCTGCCTGATTTAACGAGGGGCAAAACCACCACTGAGTCTTCACCTCCCGAGTTTCAGGTAAGGGGGCACCTGCCTCTCTGGATCCCTTTCTCCTGATCTCTTGGAGAATCCCTCGCACCTCGAGACCCCACCACCCAGGTCTACAGGGAAGTGGAATTGCTTGCCTGGGCCTCTTGATTTTCTTTTTCTGTCTTTCTTTTATTCTTCTTCTTCTTCTTCTTTTTTTTTTTTTTTTTTTTGAGGTTTTTGTCACTGCCAATCTCTGCAGGAGAACGGCACCCCGAGATCAAGAGGGCAGATGAGACACGGGGTGCGGGCGGTCCGGGGTGTGGTGCTTCCTTTTCCCGTGTGTTCCCCGACTTTGCAGACAATAACAGGTCTGCCCAGCGCTGCAGAGAGGCACGGAGGGAACCGGGTCACCAGGAGAGTTGAAAGTGGGGACTCGAGGGAAAGAAGTAAAAGAAAAGCTCTTATGCCCATGTCCTTACGGTTTGATTCTCAGAACCTCACAACAACCCAAATGTCTGTTGGCGGATGATGAAGGGATGAACAGAACGTGGGCTGGCCACAGAGTGACCAGTGAACAGACGTAACTCGATCCCGGCATTTCACCTCCTATGACACGGTGGGTCTTGCAGATGTGACGCCCTGAGAGGGAAGCTGGATGCAAGGGCAGAAATGTTTCCGGGCTCCACTCGAATGAAGCGTCCAGGACAGGCAGCTCCGTAGACCCAGAAGGGAGGCTGATGGTGGCCAGCGGAACAGAGTGGCTACTTCTTGTCGTCTTTCACGCATTGGGGGCAGAAAAATGGTCCAGAACTAGAAGGAGGGGGACATCACACGACATGGGGGCTGCACGCATTGCTGGTGATTCAATGTCTGAATGTTATGTTAGGTTAGGGGACCCTCCAGTCAGTTATACACGCACACACATGCAGACACACGTGTGCACACACAGTGTACCCAGCACCCGTCCTCAGCTCTCCGCTCCCAGGCCTTTGAGCAACTCAGTCCCGACCTTCCTCATCCTGCAACCCACTTCCCACAAAACCCAAGGCTGACCCCCAGCGGGAGGAACTGGGCAGTCGCACCCTTGCTGGGGAATGTCTGCCCCCTCTCCGGCTCCCTTCCCTACAACTAGGCCCAAGGAGGGGAGATAAGGGGTATGGGACTGACCCCCCCTGCCTCCCACAGGTCCCTCCTGCCCTGGTGGCCGGACCTGGGGACCCTCTGGTCTCCGTGAGGTGGCCTGCCATGGCTGGCAGGAGGCTGCAAACATGGGAACTGCCCAGACCACGCAGGCCCCTCTTGCAGACAGGCAAGGTAATCAGGAAGGCTCTGTTTAACACTGGCAGGGGCAGGAAGGGGCCGAGATGAGAAGGCAGAAAGGGGTGAGAAAACCTTCCAGCACCTTGTGGCCAGAAGTACAGCAGCTCCTCTGAAAGAGACTTCTGGGGCTGAAAACAGCAGGGATTGACCCTCCCCCAGCCCTGGAGCCCATGGTGCAGGTGACTCAGGGCTGCTCCCTCCACAGGCCCCAGGGGAGGCTCCTTCCCGCCTCACTCATCTCCTGGGGACTCCAGGTATCCCTGGGCTTGTGGCCACATCACTCCAGTCTCTGCCTTCATCTCCACATGGCTTCTCCTCTGTGTCTGTGTCTCCTCTGCTGTCTCTTAGGAGGATACCTGTCACTGGGGTTGGGGAGGGTTTAGGGCCCCCCTAATCCAGAATGATCTTATCTTCAGATCCTTCACTAAGTACATCTATGGAGACTCTATTGCCAAATAAGTTCCCCCCATAGGTTGTGGGAGCAGTTGGCAGCTACATAAATTCACAGGAAATGTGTCTACAGCCATGATGACAGCAACTTCTGCTTTGGGGGGTTTTCCTGTCCAACCCTACAACTCTCCCTGAGAAAGTTAACTCTGGGTGTGCAGCCTTGTTGTCATGTGAGGAAAAGCAGCCCAGTTCATGCTCTTTAGATGGGGAACCAGATGTGCAGAAGAAGCTGACTGCATTCTGGAGAGGTGGTATTCTCTGATCCATGGAAGACTCCATAGATTCCCCTCCACCCTGGCCATGGCCCCAGAGCACTAACAAAAGCCAGCTCTGACCAATTATACAAAGTTTGCCCAAGTGATTGCTGAGAAGGATGCTGTCTTCCTCCTTAAGAGGGCGATGCTAAGGAGAGCACGTGAGTATAGATCCCTTTCTAAATGCAGATGTGATGCCTGGCACCTTGGCAGCCACTTTGGGCCATGAGGCAAATACACAGGCTCCTAAGATATGAAGGAGAGTGTTTAGGAAAGACAAGGTGAGAAGGGTGTCTTGATGACAACAGGGATCTGTCAACCCAACCCTAAGGGGCTCATCTCTACACATATCAAGTAAAAAAAATATGAAAGGACAATCTTTGGGTTTGAAAAAATTATTTTCATTATTTGTTGGCAGAAAGGTTCTTAACAATTGCTATTTCCATAGAGAGAAGAGACATTCCTCTCCAGCTGTCACCTAACCTCAAAGTCCATATATGACAGTCTTACAACTATCGTCCTGAAGAAGGTGTCCTTCTGCCTCTCTGTAGGATCTGGGATACAGGGCACTTCCAGAAACTGATTCCCCACTCAAAAAGCACCATGGGGCTTCTGCTTGCCCTGGAGACAGTGGAAGCATGACGTCTCCCTACCTTTTCCTTTGGAGTCCTATGATTGAAGGTTCCCTAAAATGAGCCATTTCATGGCTGCATCTGGCCATTCCCCTTCCTAAAACAGATTGAAATACAAAATGTGACCAGCCTCACTTTTCTCACCACTGTGGATTGTTGTAGTATCCCAACCAGCTTGTTTCCAAGAAATCTTGACAATGTGGACCCCAGAGTGGGGACCTGTGCTTGGCTGAATAATGTTCCCAGAGATGTCCATGTCCTAATCCCATGCCATAGACAGAATAATGTCCCCAAAGATGTCCACTTCCTAATCCCATGTGGCAGACAGAATAATGTCCCCAGAGATGTCCATGTCCTAATCCCATGTGGGAGACAGAATAATGTCCCCAGAGATGTCCACTTCCTAATCCCGTGTGGTGGACAGAATAATGTCCCCAGAGATGTCCACATCCTAATCCCATGTGGCAGACAGAATAATGTCCCCAGAGATGTCTACGTCCTGATCCCATGTGGGAGACAGAATAATGTCCCCAAAGATGTCCACGTCCTAATCCCATGTGGGAGACAGAATAATGTCCCCAAAGATGTCCACATCCTAATCCCATGTGATAGACAGAATGTCCCCAAAGATGTTCACGTCCTAATCCCATATGGTAGATAGAATAATGTCCCCAAAGATGTCCATGTCCTAATCCCATGTGGCAAACAGAATAATGTCCCCAGAGATGTCCACGTCCTAATCCCATGTGGGAGACAGAGTAATGTCCCCAGAGATGTCCACGTCCTGATCCCATGTGGGAGACAGAATAATGTCCCCAGAGATGTCCACGTCCTAATCCCATGTGGGAGACAGAATAATGTCTCTAAAGATGTCCACGTTCCAATACACGAAATCTGCCAATACATTGTGTTACTTGGGAGTGTCTGTGTGAAGGTATAATGAGGGTCTGATAGACTATATTAGTGATGCTGTGAGGGTCTCTGTGAGAGTCTGGGTTGGTGCCTGTGTCAGGTGTGCTGGAGGGTGTGCAGGAGTCTGGGTGTCGGGCTCTGTCTGAGGAGCACCCCAGCAGCCTTCGTGCAGTGGTGTCGGTGACGACTCTGTGGTTGGGTTTGTGTAAAGCCGTGATGGGGCCTCCCCGGTGTGCATCACACCAAGTTGGGGCCCCTTAGAGAGGCTGAACTCTGTCTGCAATAACCTTCTCTCCTTACAGGACTATTTCAGACGTCAGGGGAGACCCTCAGTATCTGGCAGAGCTGGAAATCACATCCCTCCGAGGACATCATGACACCCATCCCCACAAACGTGACAACACATCTCTCTGCACTAACTGAGATTCCCCTGCAATCCCTCTGGACTCAGCCTGGGGTTTCTCTGCTGGGAGGGCGCCGTCTCTGAGCAGCGAGGCAAGGCACCACATTACCAGCCCCTACTTCCCCTTCCCCAGGCCGCAGATCCCTGCCCCTCTGGGGAGTCCACACAGGCCTGGGTGGTCCATGTGGCTCCCAGGGGGTGGGAGCTGCTCCGTTTCCATCAGCCCCTGTCCAGGGGCCGGCATTGCCCAGTACAGCAGGCACCCAGACGGCTGTCTCTGCACAGCTGCAAAATGTGGCTGGCGGAGAGGAGGAGAACGCACACCTTGCCCTGGCGCAGACGACCTTTACAGAACAGAGCTTGGGAACGCAGGCTCAGAGAGGGACTTGCCGTGAGGAGGTAAACCTCACGTTAGGAAGACTCGGGCTGGCTCGGCGCCTGTAGCGCAGCGGCTGCCGCAGACACTGGAGCTGGCGGGCTCAAACCAGACCGGCCAAACAACAATGACAACGACAATCACAAGAAAAAATAGTTGGGCATTGTGGCGGGTAGTCCCAGCTACTTGGGAGGCTGAGGCAAGAGAATTGTTTAAGCCCAAGATTTGGAGGTTGCTGTGAGCCATGACGTCATAGCACTCTACAGAGGGTGACATAGTAAGACTAGAAAGAAAGAGAGAAAGAAAGAGAGAAAGAGGGAGGGAGGGAGGGAAATAAAAAAAAGAGAGAAAGAAAGAGAGAAGGGAAGGAAGGAAGGGAGAGAGAGAGAGAGACAGAGAGAGAGAGAAAGAAAGAAAAAGGGAGTGGAGGAAGGGGAGGGAGGGAGGGAAGGAAGGAAGGAAGAAAAGAAAGAAGGAAGGAAGGAAGGAAGGAAGAAAGAGGGAGGGAGGGAGGACACACGGACAGACTCGGCCTTTAGGGTCCAGCAGGGCTGTGCAAAAAGGGCACCAAAGCTCCCTGCCTCAATCCTCGAGGGGCCCCCGTTTTGAATGCAGAAGGTTCACATAACCACCTGGTGCAGCTCAGAGCCCAGTCACTGTTCTCACTGTCGCCCTTCTCAGACCAGGAAAGCGACTTGCCTTGTTCCCTGAAACACACTCGGTTCCCTCATCCCACCCTGCAGTACAACTGTCTTGGTCTACGCCCTCTCTTGAATCCCACACTACTGAGAAGAGATGAAAAATGCAAAGGAAAGGGCTTTACTACGTAGGGCACGGAACCGGCGGTGGCGTAGCATGAAGGACTAGTCTGTAGCCTGGGGAACCTCGGGGCTTGGATTGGCCACAAGACCCTTGAGATTGTCGCCTTAATCCCCTCTGCAAAGACCCTATTTGCAAAGGAGGTGCCATTCCCGGATTTCGGGTGTTAGGATGAGCACATTCCCTTCTGGGGAGGCACCATTCAATCCATTACTCACTCCCAATGCATTTCCTACAAACACAAAAACATATGTCCACTATGGGGCTGGACTGATCAGCTTCCACCTCCTGGGGCCATCTGGACATCCCCCAAATGCTGGGGCTCTGCAGCTCAGGGCCGGGCTGGCAGTGTGGCCAGCTGGGGACTCAGCAGTCCAGGAGAGAAGTCAGCACAGGGCTCGGCAGGCCGAAGCCCCAGGGCCACCTTGTCACTCTGTCTCCTTGGTGGGCATCTTGGGGTGTGCACAGATAACAAGCTGGGAATGTGGTGGTCAGCAGTAGGCCTTAGAAGGTCGCCGTGGATGCACACAGCTGGTTTCCCACAGCAGACCTGGGAGCTGGCTGGTGCATTTATTTTCATCCTTCATTGCCTCTGGGACCTACCAGCTTACTGTCACTGTTTCCACAGCAGGCCCTGACTCCCCTGGGATATGAGGACATACTGTTCCCTTTCCCCTTCTAAGAAGCATCCCCAAACTACCCTAACACCCCGCCAAATTATCCAGGGTTCAACTGACTCCCTCAAGAGCTGAGTTTGACCCTTTGAGGCTGTGGAAACTCTTGGACCCTGCAGAGTACATGAGTGTATTTCCCTGCAACCTGCATCACACACATGAAAACGACATACAGCCCCACAGACGCAGAAACCCCCAAGTTAACCATCCAGGTCTGTATTTCCCTTCCTGAAGTTCTGCTCATGTTCTTCCTTGAGGTCAGCCATGGATTTGGGACTGTGGAGCAGGGCTCTGTAAACCTCACCCCCATGCCTCATCTGGACCCCCACTTGCTCTTGTTAATAAAGTTTTATTGGAACACAACCATGCCCTTTGGTTTCACATTCTCCCTGCTGCTTTCACACGACATCTGGAGAGTTTAGTTGTCTCTGTATGAGTTGAAAAGCCTAAGATATTTTCCCTCTGACTTTTAGAGAGATGTTACCCAACCCTGGCTTAGAGTGACAGTTTTACTTGGGGTCTAGGGATCAGGCCGACCATATGCTTCTAGTTCAGCCCCAGACGCCAGAGATTACAGACTGATCTGGATGAAGCTGTCTTAATATCTGTTTTGACATGTAGCTGGTGTTAACTTTGTCATGTGTTATGCCCCTGCCCACTATGAAGGAGCATGGGGTAGTGGACAGGTGTTAATCCCACTGGTTCTCCTTAGAAATGAATAAACTCATTCAGCAAGTTAAGTAAAAAAAAGTCACTCAGCATTCTACAGTGAACGAACAACATAGAACTTTACATTTAATAGGAATTAATATACTCTATCTAGCAATGAAAAACATGCTATGTCAAATAACACAGCACCTATATCTAATAATGGGGGGCTCCCTGTAGCTAATAACATAACACCTATATCTAATAAGGGGGGTCCCTATCCCTAATAACACAGCCCCTATATCTAATAAGGGGGGGTCCCCATACCTAATAACACAGAACGTATATCTAATAAGGGGGTCCCTGGCCCTAAAACACAGACCCTATATCTAATAAGGGGGGTCCCCATCCCTAATATCGTAGCCCCATATCTAATAAGGGGGGTCCCTGTACCTAATAACACAGAACCTATATCTAATAAGGGGGGTCCCTGCACCTGATAACACAGCCCCTATTTCTAATAAGGGGGGTCCCTGTCCCTAGTAAAATAGCCCCTATATCTAATAAGGGGGGTCCCTGTCCCTAATAACACAGCACCTATGCTTAATAAGAGAGGCCCTCTGTCTCTAATATCTAATACAGGGCAGCCCCCCTGAACCTAATAACAGGGGGGTTCATGTTATTAGGCACTTATATCTTTTTTTTTTTTTTTTTTTTTTTTGTAGAGACAGAGTCTCACTCTCTCGCCCTCGGTAGAGTGCTGTGGAGTCACAGCTCACAGCAACCTCCAGCTCTTGGGCTTAAGCGCTTCTCTTGCCTCAGCCTCCCAAGTAGCTGGGACCACAGGTGCCCGCCACAGCACCCGGCTAATTTTTGATGCAGTTCGTCCGGGGCCGGGTTTGAACCCGCAGCCCTTGGTATATGGGGCCGGCGCCCTACTCGCTGAGCCACAGGCACTTATATCTTATAGGCACAGAAAGCTACAGTTAACATGTAAGGGTCAGTATTCTAGACCCAGGGGAATCCCGGTTCCAACTTGCAGTAGTTCCTGACAGGGACATTCACGTTTCTGTTCCACTGCCCTCTGTGGGGAAGTCGTCCTGCTGGGTGGTCACAGCCCCACTGTATCTAATGAGGTCTTCCTTGTCACTGGGGTCCTGGTGGCCATGGCGTCTCCTGGGACAGGTTCTCAGCCTCCCTGTCAAGTGCCAGCTGATGTTGTGGGGCCAGGCAGATCAAAAGGTCATTCACAGGGACCACCTGATGGGGTGCCTAGGGGTCTGGACCACGGATACTAGGCTGATGTTGAAGGAAGAAGCGCTGAGCAGCACAGCCAGTTGGATCACAGCTGCATCATCAGAGCTCAGACCGCTGGGCTGTGTCCACATGGAGAAAGGTGGAGGGTGCTAAGAGCTCTACCAGCTCAAAAACAAGCCCCGAGAGATGTTTACATGATCTCTCTCAGACACCTTCTCCCTCAGAAACCTCATCTGGCACTTTTTAGCCAGCCAGGCAAATGCAATGTGTAAAATGTCTGCGTCCCACATAGTATTTCCTGGAGGTGGCCCATGCCACAATTGTTCGCGAGAAACCCGGATACTGGATGTTCATTTCCACACCACCATCCTGAGAGTCCCTTAATGTTCTTTTGAAATCAGTCCTCACACTGGACCTCACACCCTGAGCTCTCCTGGTCTCAGGTCCTCACACTGCAGCTCACACCCTGGGCTCTCCTGATCTCAGGTCCTCACACTGGAGCTCACACCCTGGGCTCTCCTGGTCTCAGGTCCTCACACTGGACCTCACACCCTGGGCTCTCCTGGTCTCAGGTCTTCACACTGGACCTCACACCCTGGACTCTCCTGGTCTCAGGTCTTCACACTGGAGCTCACACCCTGAGCTCTCCTGGTCTCAGTCCTCACACTGGACCTCACATCCTGAGCTCCCCTGGTCTCAGTCCTCACACTGGAGCCCACACCCTGGACTCTCCTGGTCTGAGTCCTCACACTGGAGCTCATACCCTGGGCTCTCCTGGTCTCAGTCCTCACACTGGAGCTCACACCCTGGGCTCTCCAGTTCTTAGACCTCTGGACCCAAACCAGTACCTTACACTATCTGTTTTGTGAGTCTCCAGCTTGCACATGGGAGATTGTTGGATTTTTATAATTAGGAATGCAAATTCCTGAAAATAAATCTCCTACATATGATAAGTATATTCATTGAGAAATAGGCATGCATGTATGTATGTAATAATATATAATTATGTTTTATTTATAATTAGGTTAATATAGTCATATAAATAAGTATATTTTTCTATATAAATAAATATGTATATTAAATATAAATTCACATATAAAAACATAAATATTTATTAATTGTATAAAATTATATATAGAAATATATATCCTTCATTTATCTATTTAAACCTTTATCCATCTTTCATTTGTGTATTGATATGTAAAATACATACATTAATTTATAAATGTAAATGAATGAACCTATATTTATCCATAGATATATTTGAAACTACATGCCCATATATATCTTGCCCATCATTTTCTCTTGGGGACCCTGGTTATGGGGGCTGGGTTCATATATACCATAATGAACATACATCTTGCACAAGCATCTTGAGACCTCTGGGGCACAGTCCTGGTAGGTAGCCCTGCAGTCTGGACTCTTGAATTTCCCCTACCTGCCCTGTGGCTGTAGAGCGCTGCTGAGGCCTTGAGCCCAGCCCTGAATCTGTCTTCTCACCTCTCTTTTGCAAAAACCTCTTCCCTCCGATAGTCCAATCCCAAGCCCTGCAACCCATGAGCTCTGTTTTATACCAGGAGCAGTCACCTGCTGCCCTGGCCCCCTCCGAAAGTACCAGAAGAAGGAATCCAGAGACTTCCACGATCTCCACTCACTTGGTCAGAGCTTAGGCAGAGAGTATTTCACAGCTCACACACAGCAGCTTCACAAAGGGCCTCTCCTCCAAAGTTGGTGACACCCTGAGTCACCCTCCTCATAACTCCTTGGCTATCTTGAGTCTTGTATCTGTGAATTCCTCTGCTCGAGAACATTTATGCTAATACTCCTGACAGTTTGACAGACATCTTTGGACATATGCAGAGCGGTGACAAATTGGGGTCACCGTGCACCCATTCCCGATCGAACAAGTTGACAGATACTCTACCCTCTTGTTTTGGCTCATACTGTAAATGAGGGTTCCTTTGGAGAGTTACTGAGTGCCATGCACTATTTTGCATTTTGGTGTTTTTCATTGCTGATTTCCCCATCCCTGCCAAAACTGGGTGTTGAATTGATGTCCCGTGTCCCTAAGCATTGGGAGGCTGTGATGTCTTGCACGGGAAGACTCGTGTGTCAGAGAAGCTTTATTCAGGTGAGAGTTATAGTGTGGTTGGGCGTGAGTTAAACATGAAACCGTCAACACTACCTATTCAATTAGGTGTCTTGATCAGAAGTACCCGTATAATAACGTTATGTAGTGAAACCAGTGACTCGAAACCAGTGGCTTGAGGGAACCTCACCTGTGTTTTCAGCCTGGGGAATCCATGAACAGCAATTCTTAGAAACTGACTTATCAGCGCCCAACTTCTGTCTGCTTGTCACATTCTGGCCTCGGACCAAAAGATGTCGCAATGAGAACAGCTATATGATTTAAAAGGAAATAGGTTCTGTGAGGATTATTTTTCTTTATTTTCTTTGTTTTTTTTTTGGAGGGGGTCCTATCTGAAAATGAAACTCCAGTTCTCTGCCTGCTACAAAATTAGGAAAATGATTCTTCCTCCCTGCCTCATTCTAAGGATTCTCTTTATGCAGGAAACACTTGTACCGATGGCAGGACGGGTCCACATCCTTCTAAAACCAATTCTGAGGTAGGAGGTTCTAGGAACCTGGCACCCACCCCGCCCCAGGCAGGGCGTCCTGAGGGCTGTGATGGGGAGGCGGGGGCTGAAGTGAGCGGTTAGACGGAGACACCGTTGATCCAACCGGCTTGGCCCTTCGCTAGAGTGAGCAGACAGTTAGACAGGAAATTTCAAAACGGGCTTCCTTTCTACCCAAGCCCGAGACCCAACCGTGCTTGGAGGTGGAGTTTGCATCTGAGGACTTCACGCTCAGCTGGCTTGAATGCCCACTGGGCAACCCGCTGGAGAGACAACAGCATGGCCACTGCGGGGAAAGCCATTTGCTGACAGGGAATACTTTCAGAAGCAGTTTGGCTGGCCAGGGCTCACAAAGCGATGGCTGCCTTCCTGAGCCTGGGGCCCTAAGGAACAGCCCTCAGCTGATGCTCTGTTTCTGCATTGCCTGAAGGCCCTCCAGAAGGCTGTTACTGCTGCCGTCCACTGCTGCCGGACAGGTGAGCTAGCTGGGCTTTTTGCACTGTGTGTGTACTGTCAAACATCTGTGTTGAGTGAGAACAGGGGAAAAGGGGTACGCAAACTGCAGGGGGTTTGTTTTCTTCTTGGGCTGGCAGACGCCAGGAGCACATAACCCCCGGAAAGAATCTTACCCAGCCTGGCAATGCTCAAACTTCTCAGCTGTTCGAGACACCTGTCTTTACAAACACTTTCGGTAAAATGCACCTCTCTGGAGGTTCACCCCAAAGACGGTGGGTGGAGAGAGAGCCGCCTCATGTAAAGCATTGTGGGGCCAGCCACAGCGGCTCAGTCCTATCATTCTAGCATTTTGTGGGGGCTGCAGGGGAAGGATTGTTTGAGGCCAGGAGTTCAAGACCAGCCTGGGCAACATACAAAGACCTGATCTCTGCAAAAGCAATTTTAAATATTAGCCAGACATGGTGACATGTACTTGTAGTCCCAACTACTTGGGAGGCCGAGGCAGGAGGATTGCTTGAGTCCAGGAGTTTGAGACTGCTGTGAGCTATGATGATGCCAGTGTACTCCAGCCTGGGCAACAGAGGCAAGACTCTTTTCATGAAATGAAATGGCAGTGGGGCACCAGAGATGAGGGAGGTGTCCCCACAGAGAGACCTCAGCCCCCCATCATTTACAGTGGTTCGCTTACAAATCCATCCCCAAAGAACTGAGGCAAGAGCTCCTCTCCCGGCCCCATTGGCATAGGGAGCTGATTTGGGAATTCCAGACCATCTAAACAAGACTGGCTGCCCTGGTTTGGGGCACATTCTGTAAAGAGGAACCACAAGTCGCGTGGCTCTCTCAGCAAACCGTAAAGGGGTTTTTTGGTTGTTGTTTTTTGCTTTTCCACCCCCCACCCTCCGCCCGTGGTTGTCTTCTTTATTCAATGTGAGCGAGGCTTAGTCAAAGTTGAAAACTCAAGGGGGAGCTGAGGCGAGACGGGCACCCCCACGTGTACGTGGTAGGCCTGGCTGCTTATGGCGACCGCCTCTGTATGTTGACCACTTTGTTACAATATCTTGGGTGGTCAACTTCCAGAGGTTCCAATGTATATATTCCTTTTACAACCTTGCCATGTTGGAAGGGTGGCGTTTTCATCTGGACACTGCCCAGGCGGCTGCCGCGCTCCTGGAGACCCCCGGGGAGCGCGCCCAGGATGTCATCCCCTCTCCCAAATGTGGGCTTTGCCTCCGTCCTGCAGGGACGCGAAATAGCGCAGGCGCCACAGGACCCGCGTGGCCGGCCCGCCCATCGGAACCGCGTTTTTGTAAAGCGCGCGCTGCTGTGGTTTTCTGACGTGTTGTGGGACGCCCCTGCCAGGCTGCACCCAGGAACCCGGAGCAGCGCCCTCCTCCCGCCCCACCATCCAACTGTCCCCAGACCCCAGTTTTGAGCTATCATCTTAGCGCTCTGGCAGGGGATGGGGATGATGAGAAGCAATGGGTTAGTTAGTGTCAGAGGGGCTGTGCGCCATGACTGCGTAAAACAAGTACTCGCCCCGCCTGGAGACGCCCCTTGGCGAGCAGCCAGTAATTCAGGGCTCAGCCTCTCCGCAGCCCAGCCCCGTCGGGCGTGACCCCGGAGGTCTGTGGCAGTCGGCTCCCCAACCTCTCACAGTCCCCTTTTTGCTCTTAGCTGCAGTGGAGTGGGCGGAGTGACTCGGTGAAGACGCTCAGAGCTGGTGCGCTCGGGGCGGGCGGACCAGCTGAGCTCTGGGAGGCTGCAGTGGGAGTTCTGCAGCTGGGCCCGCGCCCTAGCCGGCTGCTGACGCGGGGATCGCGTTCCATTAAAGCGAAGCAGCAGGTTGGAAGGGCAGCTGGCACTCGCTCCTGCCCCCGGTCCTGGAAGCCGCAGTGGCCCTTTGTGCAAATTAGTCTGGCGCAGGAGAAACAGGCTGAGGAGGGGAGGACCGGGCCGGAGAGGCCATGCGGCCCATTCTGAGATTGAAAAAGAAGGGCGAGGTCTCAGGGGAGAAGGGTCGGGTGGAACCGACACTGCGTGCGATCCGCTGCCTTTTGCTCGCCTCTCTCAGGATTATCTCACTCAATCCTGGCCTTGCCTTCTAAGCGGGGAAACTGAGGCTTGGGGAGGTGAGGGAAATGGGCCAAGAGCGCACGGAGCTCCTAAGAGGCCGGGCGGGAATGTAAAAGTAGACCTCTGGCTTTCCAGAGCCCTCTTTCTTGCTCAGTCAAGCCTGCGTCTCATCCCTTGATGTACACCTAAAACAAATCTTCCCGCCAGGCTCGATGGGTGCTCAGCGCTCCTGATAAAAGGAAAAATGAGCTGCCAGATTCAGACCAGGAAGCTTCAGGGCGAGGAGGGGTCTGGGAGGGCTTCCTGGAGGCGGTGGCACTTGCTGGGGCCAGGTAGGAAGTGGGGGGGGTCAGGGATGGAGGGCGGGATTGTTCCAGGGAATTGAAGCATTTGCTACTGCACTGGGGCTGGGGGTGACCCTGGCCAGGAGGGTGTGACTTCTTCAGGCCTGGAAAAGCAGCGGAAAGTTCTAGAGGGGAGCAGATGGTTCTAGAGTCATGATTTAGAAGGAAACTGGCAGTGTAAAATACAAAAGAGGGGGAGCAAGAGGGGGCCATACCCTGAGCAGAGGTAGGATCTGTGGCTGGCGAACAGAGGGGTCTGCATGTGAGAGCAGGGGTCCAGCCAGCTCTCCAGGGCTGAGAAAGGGTATACAATAGACAGCAGAGGTCCTGAGTCCAGGTTGCATTTGTTTAAGACGGTGCCTTAGTGGGGCTCCTGGTGCTAGCCTGAATCCCCTCAGGGGGCTTCTGAGCCAGGAGTGGGCACAGAGTGCCTCCCGTCCCCCTCCTCGGGGGCTGCAAGCAGTCAAACCAGGAGAGGGGCCTGGGTGTTGTTTAGGGGGGCCACATGAGCACTGGAAGCCCTGGTGGAGAAAAGACGTGAAGACAGGGGTGGAGGCAGAAAGGACTGTGTCGGAAGACAGATCTTGGGGCAGAAAGGACTGTGAGACACAGAGGGTGAGACCCCTCTTGTAGCACTGGTGGCATTCAGGACATGTGGATGAAGGTGGCCATCCTGTGCACTGTGAATCAGTGTCCCTGGGCCCCACCCACCAGATGCCAGCAGCATCCACCACTTATGACAACCGAAAATCTCTCCGGACATTGCTCAATACCCCTGGGTAACAAAATCACCTGAGTTGTAAAACTTTGTCAAGATAGATAGATGCACAGATGATAGATGCATAGATGATGGATAGATGAATAGACAATGGATGGATAAATGGATCAGTAGATAAATGATGGATAAATAGATGCATAGATGATGGATGGATAGATAAATAGATGATGGATGGATAGATGGTGGACAGGTAATGGACAGAGGGATACATTGATAGATGATAGATGGATGGGTGATGGATAGATGATAGACATGGATAGATTGATAGATGAGAGATGGATGGATAGATGATGGATGGATGAATAGACTTGGATAAATGGTGGATAGGTGGATAAATAAATGCATAGATGATGGATGGAAAGATGAAGGACAGGTGATGGATAGATGGATACATTCATAGATGATAAATGGATGAGTGATGGATAAATGATGGATAGATGATAGATAGATAATGCATAGATGATGGATAGGTGGATAAATGATGGATAAACAGATGCATAGATGGTGGATAGATGAAGGACAGGTGATGGGTAGAGAGATACATTGGTAGATGATAGATGGATGGGTGATGGATAGATGATGGATAATAGATGAGAGATGGATGGATGAATAGACTTGGATGGATGATGGATAGGTGGATAAATGATGCATAAACAGATGCATAGATAATATATAATGGATAGATGGAGAGATGATAGATGGATACATAGATGAATGGATAGGTGATAGGTGGTGGATGGACACATGATGGATAGATGATAGATAATGGAGAGATGATGGATGGATGAATAAAAAATGGGTAGATGATGGATAGGTGGATAAATGATGGATAAATAGATGCGTAGATGATGGACGGTAGATAGATGATGGATGGATAGATGAAGGACAGGTGATGGATAGAGGGATACATTGATAGATGATAGATGGATGGGTGATGGATAGATGATGCATAGATGATAGATAATGAATAGATGATGGATGGATGAATAAACAATGCATAGATGATGGATAGGTGGATAAATGATGGATAAATAGATGCATAGATGATGGATAGATAGATGACGGATGGATAGATGGTGGGCAGGTGATGGATAGAGGGATAATTGATAGATGATAGATGGATAGGTGATGGATAGATGATGGATAGATGAGAGATGGACAGATAGATGATGGATGGATGATAGATGGATGGATGAATAGACATGGATAGGTGGATAAATGATGGAGAAATAGATCCATAGATGATAGATAATGGATAGATAGATGAATGGATAGGTGATAGGCAGTGGATGAATACATGATGGATAGATAATAGATAATGGATAGATGACGGATGATGAGTAAACAATGGATAGCTGATGGATAGATAGATGATGGACAGGTGATGGACAGAGGGATACATTGATAGATGATAGATGGATGGGTGATGGATAGATGACGGATAGATGAGAGATGGATGGATAGATGATGGATGGATGAAAGGACTTGGATAGATGATGGATAGGTGGATAAATGATGGATAAATAGATGCATAGATGATGGACTGTAGATACATGATGGATGGATAGATGAAGGACAAGTGATGGATAGATGGATACATTCATAGATGATAGACAGATGGGGGATGGATAGATGATGGATGGATGATAGATAATGAATAGATGGTGGATGAATGAATAAACAATGTATAGATGATGGATAGCTGGATAAATGATGGATAAATAGATGCATAGATGATGGATAAATAGATGATGGATGGATAGATGAAGGACAAGTGATGGATAGATGGATACATTCATAGATGATAGACAGATGGGTGATGGATAGATGATGGATGGATGAATAAACAATGCATAGATGATGGATAGCTGGATAAATGAGGTATAAATAGATGCATAGATGATGGATAGATGATGGATGGATAGATGAAGGACAGGTGATGGGGGTAGAGGGATACACTGATAGATGATAGATACAGATAGATGGATAAATGATGGATGAATGAATAAAAAATGGGTAGATGATGGATAGGTGGATAAATGATGGATAAATAGATGCGTAGATGATGGATAGATAGATGATGGATGAATAATGGTGGACAGGTGATGGATGGAGGGATACATTGATAGATGATGGATGGGTGATGGATAAATGAAGGATAGATGATAGACAATGGATAGATGGACAGCTGGATAGATGATAGAGGGATAGATAGATGGATGGATAGGTGATAGGTGGGGGATGGATAGATGATAAATAGATGGATAGATGAATAGATGACAGATGGACGTAAACATAGCTAGAAGATAGATAAATGGTAGCTGGATAGATGATAGACACCGTGAGTCTATGCTGACACAGGATTTCTCAGCCTCAGTCATCCTGATGTTTGGAATGAGTCTTTGTGGGGCGTCCATGCACTGTGGGATGTTGAGCAGTGTCCCTGGGCCCTATCCACCAGATGCCAACAGCACCCACCACCACCCCAATTGTGGCACCCAAATCAGGCTCAGACACAGCCACTGGGACAGAAGCTCCTCAGATCCAAAATGCCCAGGGAAAGCCTTGCCAAAGAGCTGGGAGGATGGAGGGTCACATTCCCCTAGAATTCAGAGAGAGAATGGGCTGGGCCACGGGATTGCGGATAACTTTCTCCTCTTTCCCAACCTCCTGAAATATTGTATACTCTTATTTTTGTAATAAAATCACTACAACTTAAAAGAAGCCATCAGTACAGAGGACCTGTGTATAGAATGAGTAGATGTTCCCTGCTCAGGTCAGGTCTTGGGGAAATGGGCCAGGATTCGCTGTACAACTTCTGGGACCTTCCTGTGTGTACCTGACTTTCTCATTGAACATGCTTATCTGCCTGAGGATGAATTTTTTTTTTAATCTACAATAAATAAATTTGTCTTACAAAAATCATTGTCTAGAAATATGGAAATACAAGAAAAGATATTTGCAGTCAGGTGTCTGGTGGTCAACAGCCAGTACAATTCATAAAGGGGGGAAAAAATCAAAGGTTCCAAACCCACGTGACAAATTCTTCTTAGCTATTAACCCAAAAGATTTGTGTTTTCAAGCACATTGCAGAGGATCAAGGATTTCAATTTAACACTGATTCATTGTCACTGAATGTTTTTTATACCACTTTGACTAGAGAGGTACATGATATGAAGCACCGTCAAAACTTAAGACATTAAATTGTTATAGAGGCAAATAAGATATTTAACATTGTCTTAGTACTGTAGTGTCTAAGGCACTTTCTGTAATGTCAGTTTGCTCAACTATCAACCAAAAACATAATGATAAATGTTCACCATAACGCTGTCCAAAGGGAAGGGGAAAGGAAAAATGGAAAAGGATTCACACCCACTGGTACACCCCTGAACAAACGATGTTTTTACTGGCATGGATCAGGAGACTAAGATTGACACTTGTTTTAATTCAAAGACTGGAGATTGCCTTGGGGGTATTTGCTCCTCAGGCTTCCCTGGGACAGCAAAAGTTTCAAATATGTTCTGAGGTGAAATGCAAGGCTTTGAGGCTCAGCACCCATAGCTCAGTGGTTAGGGCGCTGGCTACATACACAGAGGCTGGCAGGTTCTAGTCCAGCCCAGGCCCGCTAAACAACAATAACAACTGCAACAAAAAAAAATAGCTGGGTGCTGTGGTGGGGTGCCTGTAGTCCCAGTTACTTGAGAGACTGAGGCAAGACAATCACTTAAGCCCAACAGTTTGAGCTATGACTCCATGGCACTCTACCGAGGATGACATAGTGAGACTCTGTGTCAAGAAAGAAAGAAAGAAGGAAGGAAGAAGGGAGGGAGGGAGGAAGGGAGGGAAAGGAAAGAAGGAAGGAAGGAAGGAAGGAAGGAAGGAAGGAAGGAAGGAAGGAAGGAAGGAAGGAAGGAAGGAAGGAAGGAAGGAAAATAGAAAGAAAGAAAGAAGAAAAGCTTTGAGTGCAAACTGTGCCAATGGGCAGGGTCTGGTCCTCAGAGCTGTGAAGGGGTACCCAAAGTGTGCCCAAAGCTGTGGTAGCTCTGATGGGTCCCCTAGGTACCCACACTCTTCCCAGCAAGGACCAGAGTTATGTTTTTGTGCCCAGGAGTTCCACAAAGACCACACTGCCAAACAAGCCGAATTCATAGCAGAGTCCCTTTACTGAAGAGCCAGCCGGCGACTGCCTCAGTGCCCCAACATGGGGTTTCTGAAAGCAGCCCTGAGTGCTTAAGGAGTCAGGTTTTTAAGGCTGGGTCTGCATCCTGGTTGGCACACAGGCTGTCCAGGTGCATTTGGGTGGGGTAGCAAGCAAGCATTGTACAGAAGCAGAATTTTGTGGTTAGTTAGCCATACGTCATATATCTTCTAATATTTTGCCCCTATACATCTTAGTTTCAGTACTTCTCCCGCATATATCTGGTATTGTCTAAAGGTCGGTCTGAAGACAGTTGGTGCCTCATGGTTTGTTTCCCAGGGAGCGACAAACTGAAGGTGGACTAGACTGTGGCTCAGCGAGTAGGGCGCCGGCCCCATATACCGAGGGTGGTGGGTTCAAACCCGGCCCCAGCCAAACTGCATCAAAAATCAGCAGGGCGTTGTGGCGGGCACCTGTAATCCCAGTTACCTGGGAGGCTGAGGCAAAAGAATCGCTCAAGCCTAAGAGGTGGAGGTTGCTGTGAGCTGTGACTCCACAGCACTCTACGGAGGGTGAGAGAGTGAGACTCTGTCTCTACAAAAAAAAAAAAAGAAGCAAGAAATCAATTAGTACTTTCTCATTTATCTTGGGAGTGAAGTAGACTTATTTCATTTCTTTTTCTTAAAGCTTGCAGTTTGGAAATTTGCCAGGAGTTAACTGGTATTTTTCCATTATAGCCTAGGTCTAACAATGTGCTGAGCTTTGTGGGGCCTTCAGTCATGCTTTAAAAGGGCATGTTGCAGACAGCCTCGCTGTGAGATACAAGACAAGGAAACTACGGCTCAGTGATTTTGGAGATTTCCCAGGGCCAGCAGGTCAGTGAAGGGGTTGTTGTCCACCTTGGCTGCCCAATATCAGTCACAAACTTCTCCATCTAACTCTGGGCAAGCTCCAGGATATGCAGACTCCTACCTTGGGGTTGGAGGCATTGGACCCAGGTATTAATTTAACAGTCTCATGTCTTGGGATGGGGCAGGATGAGGCCCCCCTGTATTCAGGACAAGGGCAGACCAGCAGGCAGGCATGTGGAATAGGAACAGGAGATAACCCTTCACTCTGGGCCACACGGAGTGAACAAGCAGGGTCCCTGAATAGGCTGTGACTTTATAAATGAGAGAGAGACCAGAAGAAATTACTCTGGGCTCAGTACTCTTGGTCAGATGGTTAGATGGAGGGCTGGATAAGCAGATGGATGAATACATAAATGAATGAGTAGATAGAGGATGGATGAATGAGCAATGAATAAGTGGGTGGATGGATAAATGAATGGGCAGGTGGGTGAATGGATGAATAGATGGATGAATGAGTGAATGGATGAATAATTGAATGAGTTAATGGATGGATAAGTGGGTGAATGAATGGGTGGATGGATGGGTGGTTTAACTGAAGATGGGTTGATAGATAGATGGATGGATGGGTGGATGGATGGGTGGATGAATGAGGTTGGGTAGATGGATGGATGGGTAGATGAGTGAATGAGTGGATGAATTAATTAAGGTTGGGTGGATAGATGGATGTGTGGATGAACGAGGTTGGGTGGGTGGATGGATGGATAGATAGATAGATGGATTGATGGATGGATGAGTGGATAAAAGAATAAATAAATGGATAAGTGAACAGATAAATTAGAAGAGGATGGATAGATGAATGGATGGATGGATGAGTAGATAAATGAATATATATATGGATGGATAAGTGAATAGATAAATGACTAGATGGATGGGTGAGTGGATGGATGGATGAATTGATGGGTGGATGGGTGGGTGGATGAACTGATGGATAGGTGGATGGATTGGTGGATGAATTGAGGATGAGTGGATGGATGGATGGATGGGTGGGTAGAAAGATGGGTGGATGCATGGATAGGTGGGTGGATGGATGGATTGATAGATTGATGGATGGGTGGATGAATTGAGGATGAGTGGATGGATGGATGGATGGATGGATGGATGGATGGATGGATGGATGGAAAGATGGGTGGATGCATAGATAGGTGGGTGGATGGATGGATGGATAGATAGATTGATGGATGGATGGATGGATGAGTGGATAAGTGAATAAATAAATGGATAAGTGAACAGATAAATGAGAGGATGGATGGATAGATGAATTGATGGATGGATGAGTAGATAAGTGAATAAATATATGGATGATAAGTGAATAGATAAATGACTAGATGGATGGATAGATGGATGGGTGAGTGGATGGATGGATGAATTGATGGATGGGTGGATAAAGGAATGAATTTATGGATGGATGGGTGGGTGGATGAACTAATGGATAGGTGGATGGATGAGTGGATGAATTGAGGATGAGTGGATGAATGGATGGATGGGTGGGTGAATGGATGGATGGATGGAAAGATGGGTGGATGCATGGATAGGTGGATGGATGGATGGATGGATGGATAAATGAATAAATAAATGGATAAGTGAACAGATAAATGAGAGGATGGATGGATAGATGAATTGATGGATGGATGAGTAGATAAATTAATAAATATATGGATGGATAAGTGAATAGATAAATGACTGGATGGATGGATAGATGGATGGGTGAGTGGGTGGATGGATGGATGAATTGATGGATGGGTGGATAGATGAATTGATTAATGGATGGATGGGTGGGTGGATGAACAGACGGATGGGTGGATGATGGGTGGATGAATTGAGGATGGGTGGGTGGATGAATGGATGGATGGATGGATGAATGGATGAATAGACAAATAAACAGGAAAGAAGGCTGGAATCCTCCTAATCCCTCTGAATCAATGCCGTGCTGTCTCTCTGAGTCTCTGGGGAGGATCCTTCCTGCCTCCCTCCAGCTTCTGAAAATTAGTAATCCTTGTCATCTCTTTGCTTGTGGCCACCATGTCCCCCCAATTTGTCTCTGTCTTCACCAGCATCTTCCCTGCGTCTGTGATCCAATCTCTTCTTAAAAGGACCCATCCTACTGGATTAAGATCCCTCCCTATAGCAGTTTGACCTCATCTTAACTTCCACCCTAATCACATCCAAAGATCCTATTATATCCCATCCATCTATCCAACAATGCCCTCTTCATAGCTACTGATAATATGTCTTTCAAGGGGGCATAATTCAACGTACAGAACTCCCCAAGCAAAGTCTTCACAAAACACCAATGGCCCCATCCTAATCAGAGGAGGATAGAAGGTCTATTAGACCAGGAGGGACCCACTTCCCCCTGCTGTGCACCCCAAGTCCTCGCTGGGTTACAGAGCCTGGAAGCTGCCCCCATCCCAGCTCCACTGCCTTCTGCACCAATTCTGCACACCAGCTAGATGGCCCTTCCCTGGTGTGTGGAATTGGTAAGGTGAGCAGCGGGGTAGTATGGCAAACCCTTGTATACAAAGGGATGTTTGTAATGCTCTCCAAAATGTCATCAGAGCCTGGCATCAACCCTGCAACACCCAACTCCATGCCATCATTACAGGGCTGGCATTAGGGTGAGAAGAATGAGTCACTCAAATGCCAAAAAAAAGCCAAACACCAGCATAATTACTGCTGCTGTTGGGTTTGTTTTTTTTTTTTAATTTCTTGAAGTGATATCCACACAGCATAAAATTCAGTACCTTACATAAAACCCAATGGCATTTAGTGTGTTGACATCTTAACAACCACCATCTCTCTATTCTAACCTTCATCACCCCCTGAAAGACATTCCCATCCCCCTTAGAAGTTGCTTCCCATTCTCCTCCCTGCTCCTCAACCTCTGGGAGTCACCAGTCTGGGATGTTTTTTCAGCATAAAAAGAAGGGAAGGACTGATACATGCTACCACAAAAATGTGATGCTAAGTTAAAAAAAAACCCAGATTCTTAGAAACTTGGTGACACACCCTCTGAGAAAGTTTTTTGGATATACCCTCTTTATACTGGGGAAACTGAGGCATGGGAGATTGATCTCACTCTTTGAAGGTCACCTAGCTAGGGGATCACATCTCCACCAGTCCGGGAAGTCCCACATTTAACCACTACCCCAAACGGCCTGCAGTTATTAACACCAGCATTGAAGATGTCAAATCTCTTTGCACAGAGAGTGAGGGATTCTGCATTTATAGTTAAAACACCCTCCTGTTGGTGGTGGTGGTGGGAGCAGTATAAAACTGTTCTTAGCTAGCTCACTTGGACATGGTTAATTTCGTCATGTAAACTTCACTTCGGGTTTTTTTTTTTCTTTTTTAAAGAGAAAGGAGGGGGAAAATAAAAAAAAAAAAAGAACCCATTCCATGTCCCTTCTCTTACTTCCTTGTGGGATGCTATAAACACATTCTGCAGGGCACGCTTTTGAGCCTACACTGGGCTCGCGCTTGGCAAGTTCTGAGTCACACACACAGGAAGTGAAGGAAGGGGCCTTTCTGAAACCCCCACCGCCGAGGGCCCACCTCAGGGTGCGGCTGGTTGGTTTCCTTCACCCCACACGATGCACTTCTAAATAAACACTCCTTTTGCCGTTTCTAAACACTCATGCAAATGACACGTGGTCGGGATTTCTGCACGTGGGGCCGCCCCCTCCCTCATGCACCTGACATTTGCAGACAGTGTCCTCTGGCTTGTAGCTTTGATCCCAGGTTCACCAGGGCCAGAAGCAGATTTCTTACAATCCACATTGCATGTTGGCCAGTCGCTGATGGCAAAGTTAGGTTCTATCCACATCATTTGCAATAAGGCAGAGAGATTATTGGGGACACCTACTCAAGATGTTGCCTCAATTATCCTGTCTTCCAAGATCTCACTTGGGCCTCAGGGAGGGCTGAGCACAGTTTCCCCAAGGGAATGTTAATGGACCCCATGTGCCCAGGCGGAAAGGCCCGGACCTCAGCACTGTCCTGTACCCAACACATGAATGCTCCTTGGATCCTGTTTTTGCACTGAAATTAGTTTCCATTTTGCTCAGAGAGTTCAGACAACTTCCTTAATGCCTTGTAATTCATCCTCAAACTCTGGAAAGTGGAACACCCCCCCATGTGTGGGGGGCTTCCCACTGGGCACTGGGTAGTTGGGACAAAGGCTGAGGCTATTTGTGGGTAAGGCGGGAGCTGGGAGGCACCCCCAAACCCTCCTCCCCCCCCAATTTATGTGTGAGCTACAAGGGCTTGTCCTTGGAGTGTCCCCTCCCCGAATGTCTGGCCTCATGTCACAAAACACAACAGGCCTGGCCCCGCCACAACATTCTCACTGGCCCAGCAGGTGCGTCCTTGGCAATCTCCTACTGCCAGCCCGGGGTCTCATCCCATCCCCTGGCCCTGTGAGTACATCCTCTGACGGACCACTTCCAGTGGAGGCTCCATGCTGGGCTTTGATCTACCCTGGTGCTGAAAGCCCTGACACCCCTCTTAGTGAGGACCTCAATAGGTTCCTGTTTAAACACTTAGTTACCGTATAACTCAGCAACTTCGCACCAGGACAGACACTCAAGGGAACTGAAATCTTCATGAAAACAGATAACTTGTGTATCCCCGTGCACATGCCAGCACGATTCACAACAGCCCCGAAGTGGAAACCACTCAAGTGACCATTGAGGGATGAATGGATAAACAGAACATGGTCCCTCCATACACCCAGGACAACATCATTCAACCTGGAAAAGGGATGAGGCTCTGACACCTGCAACCACATAGGGGATGAACTTTGAAGACTCAATGTTTAGTGAGAGAAGCCTGACCCAAAGATTATCTACTGTAAAATGCTGCTTATATGAAATGTCTGGGACAGAAAAATCTGTAAGGCCAGAAAGTGGATTCATGGTTGCTCATGTTCTGGGGATCTTGTAGGTATATTCAAGTGCTAGGGCTGGCATAACAAAGTCCTACATACTGGGAAGCTTACACCATAGACAATTATCCTTGCACAGTCCTCAAGGCTGGAAGTCGTACATCAAGGCGTCTTGGGCTGGTCTTTCCTGAGGCCTCTCTCATTGGCCTGTAGACACCAACTTCTCCCTGTGTCCTCACATGGTCACCCTTCTGTAAATGTATGAAGAGAGATGAACATACACAGATACGCAGAGAGATGAGGGAGAGAGAGTACTTCAGTGACACTACTTATAAAGTCACTAATCCCATCATGGGGGCCCCACCCTCATGACCCCATCTCACCCTCATCACTTCAATACCTCTTAAGACTTGTCGGCCTCCCAAGGGCCTCTAGCTCCCTTTTCCTCATGTATCTGGTGTGATAGGCCCCAGGAAAGGGGTGGGAGGCACATGGAGGGGCAGGTGGTCTCCAATATCACTGAGGGAAGAAGGCTGACCATAGCAGGTGGCATGCTCCTGGGCTGCTGACTCAGGATGCCCTCACCCATGACCTTTGAGTAAAGAGGAGGCTGAGATGTGGCAGGGAGGTGCAGGCCAGAGGTGGGGTCAGCCCACGATGCAGTGGCCTTCCCCTGGCAGTGGTCAGTTGCAGTGGTCATCACCTGCTGAGACTTTGGACACCCTACAAGGATAGCACAGTCTGCATGTCCCCCCCCCTTTGCAATTTCTAAACCAGACCCCTTCTCACCCTGATGGATGAGGGGAGCTCAGAGATGCTGTTTCTTCTTTCTGTGCCTTGGTTTCCCTATCGAGCAAAGCTCAGATGCCATGTGGGTGCTGGTCTCTGCGTCTCTGCCATGTGGCCACAAACCCTGCCACTGTGTTCTCCCCTGCATCCCAGACACCCCTGCTTATCACGAACATGGTCTTCAAGTGTGATGATGAAGAGGGTTCAAGGCAAGACAGCCCTATTTCTACCCTAGCCCTGAGTACAGTGACCACTGACTGACCCCTGAGTATCCATGCCGTCTGGGGGCCCACAACAAAGTTTGTACCACCAGCCATCCCTATGCAGAATCTCAGGATAGCTGGGCCATTATCTAGTGACCTGAGACCCCAGGGAGTTGACCCCAGCCCCCCACTCTGGCTAAATGGCTATACCCAGTCCTCCTCATCAGCTGACCACCCACAATGTTGAGAGATGTTGGGGGTTTAAGAATGCTCTCGAGAACACTCAGTACTGTTGTCATGGAAAAATCAGTCTGATGTGTCAAGTGTAGTGTATCATGACCTCAGCCAGGTTTCTCGTCCTCAGCACTGCTGACATTTGGGGCTGGAGGACTCTCTGTGTGGGGCGTCCTGTGCACTGCGGGGTGTGCAGCAATGTCTCTGGGTCTCACCCACCAGATTCCAGCAGCACCCACCTAATTATGACAACCAACTCCAGGTATTGGCAAGTGTCCTCTGGGAGTGCAAAGTTATTTCCCATTGTGAAACCCTGTAATAGATGGATGATAGATCAATACATTGATAGACACATACATGCATAAATATAAGAATAGATATAAATAATAAAAGACTGATAGATATTGGGATAGGGCTGAGCATGGTGGCTGAAGCCTGTAATTCTAGCACTCTGGGCGGCCGAAGTGGGTGGATTGCCTGAGCTCACATTCAAGACCAGCCTGAGCCAGAGCAAGACCACATTCCTAAAAGTAGCTGGGCATTGTGATAGGCACCTGTAGTCCCAGCTACTTGGGAGGCTGAGGCAAGAGAATTGCTTAAGCCCAAGAGTTGGAGGTTGATGTGAGCTGTGATGCCACTGCACTCTACCAAGGGCGACAAAATGAGACCGTCTCAAGAAAAAAAATGTTGAGATAGGTGATAGATGGTGGATGGATGACAAATCAACATAGATAGAAGAATCTGCATAGATAGAAGAATAGATATAAAAGATAAAAGACCGGAAGATGTTAAGATAGGTGATCGATGGCAGATGCATGACAGATCAGTAGATTGATAGATACATGCATAAATAGAAGGATAGCTATAAGTGATAAAAGATTGATAGGCATTGAGATAGGTGATAGATAATAGATGGATGGCGGATCAATAAATTGATAAATTCATGCGTAAATAGAAGGATAGATATAAATGATAAAAGATTGATCAGTGTTGAGATAAGTGATAGATGGATGACATATTAATAAATTGACAAATGCATACATAAATAGAAGGATAGCTATAAATGATAAAAGATTGATAGGCATTGAGATAGGTGATAGATGATAGATGGATAGCGGATCAATAAACTGATAAATTCATGCATAAATAGAAGGATAGATATAAATGATAAAAGATTGATAGGTGTTGAGATAAGTGATAGATGGTAGATGAATGACATATTAATAAATTGATAAATGAGATAAGTGATAGATGATAGATGGATGACATATTAATAAATTGATAAATGCATGCATAAATAGAAGGATAGATATAAATGATAAAAGACTGATAGATATTGAGATAGGTGATAGATGGTAGATAGATGGAAAGTAAGTAGATAGATAAATACACAGGTCTCTCACGCTAACACAGGTTTCTCAGACTTGGTACTGCTGACATTGTGGGACAGAAGACTCTGTGGTTGGGTGCCCTGTGCACTGTGGGACTTTCAGCAGTGTCCCAGACCTCACCCATCACATTCTGGCAGCACCCCCACCTGTTATAACAACTAAAAATATCCTTGTACATTGCCATGTGTCCTCCTGGAAGGAACAGAATCACTCCAAGTTGAAAACCCTTGGCCAACATCTTATCGATTGACAGCCCACAGCTTTGGGGGACCCAGGGACTTTGTGTAGTTTTAGGAAATACTCAAAAATCTTACCCACCCCCCAATCAAAGTTTGTTGTGTGGAGCCCCATGTGTCCCAATCCAGGCTCTTTCTTCAAACCTGTGAGGGCTTCATGAGGACGAGGAGGCAGGCACAGATGGTGCGAGGCGGAGCGGGTGGGAGGCCACTGGGGACATTGTGACCTGGGCCCCTCAAGTGTGGGCCTGGCCGTGGGGCAGCAGCGCGGATGGGGTGTCTGGAGTGCTTGGCAGGGCCTCCACCATTATCACCCATGAGTCTGACCACGACCATGCCATGACCTAATGGCTAACCTCAATTTCCTCTTCTGACAAGCAAGACAAATAGTACTTTTCCTCCCCTCCCCACAGGGCTGCCGTGCTAATAAAATGCTGTGGCGCCCTCAGCATCCCTGAGCCTCAGTTTAGCAATCCCTGAAATAAGTGTAACGGGTAAGCTGACTCAACACCGTGTCTCCGTCAGGGGTCACGTGGTGAATTAGTGATTTCTTTATGGTGTTAAGGGTTGGTGGCGTCCCAGCATTTTGGCGTGACAACTCTGTCCATGACTGATGCGGTTTTCTTTCTCCAGGACTCTAAGAGTGGGTGGCAGGATTTAAGGCTCTGCCCTGTCAGGTGAGTCCAGGGTACTCCACCACAGACATGGTGACTCTAGAAGACACCCAGCACCCTGTGTGGGACATTCACCCCATCTCTTCCATTTGTAAATCTTCCTTGGTCAGCTCAGAGGCAGATGGAATGTGCATGTGGGGGAGGCCTCCAGTCATCTCCTGGTAGTAGAGTTCAGGGTCCTTGAGCCCCCAAGGCCTCTGATTCAACACAGAGGGACATGGTTCCTCAAAACCCAACGAGGACCAAGGACTTTACCTGCCTGCTGGGACCACCAGGTCCCTGCCACTTCCAACTAAATTGCAACTTAATTTTAACCCTTAACCTGGGATTGATCAATCTCACTATCTCATCTACTTTATCTCTCTCTCTATCTGTCCATCCATCCATTTCGTCTAACCATCTATCTATCTATCTATCTATCTATCTATCAATCAATCTATCGATCCATCCATCCATCTAGTCTATCTATCTATCTGTCCGTCCGTCCGTCCATCCATCCATCCATCCATTCCATCTATCTATCTATCTATCTATCTATCTATCTATCTATCTATCCATCCATCCATCCATCTAGTCTATCTGTCTATCTATCCATCCATCTAGTCTGTCTGTCTGTCTGTCTATCTATCTGTCTGTCTGTCTGTCTGTCTGTCTGTCTATCTATCTATCCATCCATCTAGTCTGTCTATTTATCTATCTATCTATCCATCCATCCATCCATCTAGTCTATCTGTCTATCTATCTATCCATCCATCTAGTCTGTCTGTCTGTCTGTCTGTCTGTCTATCTATCTATCTATCTATCTATCTATCTATCTATCTATCCATCCATCTAGTCTATCTGTCTGTCTATTTATCTATCTATCTATCTATCTATCTATCTATCTATCTATCTATCCATCCATCTAGTCTATCTGTCTGTCTATCTATCTATCTATCTATCTATCTATCTATCTATCTATCTCTATTTATCCATCATCTATATGTATCTCATCTATCCATCCATTTATCTCATCTATACCTCTCTATCCATCCTTACATCTGTCTCATCTACTTCATCTATTTCATCTATTCCTATCTCATCTGCGTCTATCTGTCTAATCTCATATGTATCTATCTACTTCATCTATATCAAATTATCGACCCTCTACTCTTCTACCTGTGTCATATATATCTAGTTATCTATGGATCCATGCCTCCATCTCATCTACATTATCTCTCTCATCTATATCCATCTGTTTACCTGTTTATCTATCTCATCTGTATCTCTCTATCTCTACCTCATCTGTAACTATCCATAATCTATCTATCTACATATCTATCTCATCTATAGTTATCCATTTATCTATCCATTTATCTCATCTACTTCATATAACCCAAGTCTATCTCATCTATACATATTCATCTGTCTAGACATTCATACATCTACCCATCTTATCCACTTAATCTGTCTTATCTACATTTATCTCATGTTTGTCTCATCTATATTTATCTATCAATCTATTTATCTATCTATCTAATCTATATGTAATTATTCATCACCTGTCCATTTATCTCGTCTATACCTGTCTATCTATCCATCCTTACATCTATCTCCTCAACTTTATCTATCTCATCTGTATCTGTCTATTGTTTATCTATCTTCCTACCTACCTTCCTCCCTTCTTACCTCCCTACCTATCCGTCTATCTATCATCTGTCTTCATTCCTACCTGTCTACCTGCCTATCCATGTATTCACCCACCTTATCTATCAATTACCTACCTACCTATCCATCCTACTCTCTATCTATCATCTGTCTTATCTATCTACCTATCAATATCTTCAATCTGTAATCACTATCTATCTTTTATTGATCTTCCTACCTACCTATCTACCTGCCTAGCCATGTATCCACCCACCTTATCTGTCAATCTATAATCATCTACCTATCTATCCATCCATTCTATCTGTCTATCTATGTATCCATCTATCTTTCTCATCTACTTTATCTCATCTATATCTCATCTGTATCTATCTCATCCATATGCATCTATTTATATCTAACTATTCATCATCTATTAATCTCATCTGTACCTATCTATCCTTATGTCTATCTGATCTATATCATCTCTATCTATCTAAGTATTTATCTCTCTCATCTGTATCTATCTGCTTCATCTATATCCCTGTAAACACCTTGAACTTTGGCCCAGTGAATCTGATTTTGAACTTCTGGAATTCATAATTGTGGGAGAATGTATTTCTCTAATTTCTAAGGCATAGAGCATGTGGTCATTTGTTTCAGCAGCCACAATGACTTCTATGACTAGTGATGAAGAGAGCACAAATCAAAATTTGTGAGAGATGAGAAAAAAACAGCGAATTCAGGCCAATTCACAGCCTTCTATGTGTACATTAGAAAAGAAAGAAAGAAAGGCTGAAGGGCTGTGGCCTGAGATCCCATCTCAAGAATCTAGAAAAAGTGAATCATGTGAAATGCAAAGAAAGTTTCAAATAGGAAAAGGATGAATAGGAGAGAAAAGAAGGTGGGACAGAAAATAAAGGTATAGTAGAGAAAACTCAACAAATGCAGTATGTTCGTTGTGGTATCATTGGAAGAGTTAATTAAAATGCATTTGTTCAGTGCTGACTGAAAGTCAGATCTCTGTGGATAAGACCCACTGATTTCATTTAATACCCTACAAAAATAATATACATTTGCCACAAACACTGTCATTTTGAAATACTTGCCTCCTGTCTCCATCTGTTAGACACAGAAAGGAAAGATAAGGAGCAGTTCCTGAAAAATCTTTCAGATCCAAGTCCAAAGGTTAAGTTTATGAATTTTAGTATTTTCTTGTGCTTAGCATAATAATGACTTTATGCCCATAGCTTTTCCGTAAATTGTAAATCCATTCTTTCAAAATCGTCTCTCTTCGCCACACTGCAACCTTGAATTCCTGTGGTTGGTGGGATTTGGAGATGGTGACTGGGAATTGCCAAGTTCCTGGTAAGATAAAATCCTTTGCCTTGGAAAATGCAATTTAGCTAGGATGACTGTAAGTTCTGACTGACCTACAGGAGCGAAACTTTTGAATCTCTGACTGAGGGGTTCATGGCCTATGCAGAAAAAAATATAGGGGGCCTTAATGCTCACACAGGAGGCTATTTAAATTTCTAAAAGCAAGGCCAGGCATGGTGGCTCACAACTGCGATCACAGTATTTTGGGAGGCTGATGCAGGAGGATTCCTTGAGGCCAAAAATTTGAGACCAGACTGGGCAACATCAACAGACCCCTATCGCTAACAAAATTTAAAATATAGCTGGATGTGGTGGTGCCTGCAGTATTATTCATTCCCAGGAAAATTGCTTGAACCCAGAAGACAGAGGCTGTGGTGAACTGTGATTGCAACCTGTGCCCTCCAGCCTGGGCAATAGAGCAAGACCCTGTCTCAAAAGGAAAAAAAAAAAAGAAAGAAAAATTCAAAACCAATTCATCACCACATACAAATCAAAATGATTCCTTCGGAGCTGCTTTATACACTACTATCCCTCTCAGAGTCCTTATTGGGTAAGGGGTCTTCAAACCTAGGCCTTGGGGTCTTCAAAGACCAACACAGATGCCAGCACATTTCTGGTTTTAGCATATTTTACGACAATAATATTTGCTAGTACCTAAAATATATAATATTATATTATTATATCAAAATATATTATACTATACAAAATATATTATATTATACATATGATGTATAAAATGATTAAAATTAAGTTAATTATATCCTATCAAACATTATTATAATTATATTAAATACTGATGTTAATAAAATTTTTTTTTTTTTTTAGAATCAGAGTCTCAGTCCGTCAGCCTGCATAGAGTGGGGTACCGTTTGTAGCTCACAGCAAACTCAAACTCCTGGATTTGGGCAATCCTCTTGTCCCAGTCTCCTGAGTAGCTGGGACTACAATGCCCAGCTAGTTTTTCTATTTTAAGTAGAGACAGGGTCTTGCTTCTTGCTCAGGCTGGTCTCAACCTCCCCCGAGCGGAAGCAATCCACCTGCCTCGGCCTCTCAGACTCCTGGGATTACAGGTGCGAAGCACTGTACCTGGCCAAAATATAAAAATTTTAATGGAAACATTATCTATATCACATATTCATAAATTAATATTAACATCATATAGTAATAATTTTAGAATGAGATCAAAGTCCTCCAAAGCTAATTTGCCTGAGAATGTTCCACAATTTTTAGTGAACATGAGAAAAATAAGCCCAGTCTTGGGATAAATAGAATCTCAGCACATGTGCCCAGTTGGGACAGACCCAGAGACCAGGTTTTTGAATTACATCCAAGGAAAACTCGGACTTCAGGTCCTTGGTGGGGCTACAGAAACATTAACAGGTGCAATTTCTCACCCCGTCTCTTCTGCACCCAGACATTGTCAAAGAAGTCAGAGACAGTCACTGTTCTCAACACAAATATTTGTTTTCCGAGACCTCTATTTGACTCTTTTTTTTTTTTTTTCAAGATGCACAGATAAATTCCATGGTGAAACTTTTTCACCGCTTCCTGCAAATTTGCTACATCGGCAGATAACAATATGACAAGCTGGTTCCGGTCCAGGGCTCCCGTGTAACCTTGTGAAACACCATCAACCCAGGGCGTGTTCAGTACACCCAAAATAACAGGCTCGCTGCGGGGCCCAAGCCCCAAGAGGTGTTAGCGACATAAACGTTCCCCTGCGTGAAATGCAGAACAAAAATCGTGATCAAGATTTGCCTCGGTCACCTTACTTTCACGCTGAACAATTGTGTATCAAGGTGTTTGATAAATTGATGTTAGTTGGAGCCCTTTTGGCCATAGTGAACATTTAAGCTGGAACTTAACTCTTCAATCCTGCAAACTCTGATGGTAACAGGAAGTGAAACAAATGTTCGAATTTCAACGCATAAACCTCTAGGCGTTGTCCTGAGTCGGACAGGGTGACGGAGGAAAGACCTTCAGACATGGGTCTGCATGACACCAGGAGAAGGTAAAAATTAAATACACGTTCCATGACAGAGGGAGTTCTGGAAAATTCCCAGATCTTGAAGGGAGCTCTTTTGCAGGTCCGTCCCCATTGAAGTGGGGACAATACCATATGTAAAAACCAACATCCCCACTTTCAAACACTGACAAAGCAGTTGCATTTTTAAAGAGCAATGCTGGGCAGCGCCTGTGGCTCAAAGGAGTAGGGCTCGGCCCTGCATACCGGAGGGGCGGGTTCAAACCCAGCCCCGCCAAAAACTGCAAAAAAAATTAATAACTAAAGAGCAATGCTCGCCATATATGTCGGAAACTGCTGCAGCTTTTAAAACTTAAAATGCTGGGTGTCAACATTAAAATTCAATTAGAGGGGCAGAGACTAAGCCGTTGGTGTGAGTCTCCCGAGGCTGCCCCAATACTTGACCCCAAACCAGATGGTTTACAAAAGTATTGATCTGTCTTTTCTCTCTCTGCCCCTCTCTCCCCCGTATCTATCTCTCTCATCTCTCCGTCTTTCTCTCTCTTTCCCCCCTTCTCTTTGATGCTGCTCTGCAGCATCCCCCACCAATAAAGACCTTTCATACAAAAAAATATATATATTGATCCTCCCCAGCCCTGGAGCCCAAGGGTCTGAGCTGCGGTGTCTCAGGGCTGCTCCCTCCACAGGTTCCAGAGGAGGCTCCTTCCACCTCTCCCAGCTCCTGGGGGCTCCAGGCATCTCTGGACTTGTGGCCACATCACTCCAGTCTCTGCCTCCATCTCCACGTGGCTTCTCCTCTGTGTCTGTGTCTCCTCTGCTGTCTCTTAGGAGGACGCTTGTCAGTGGGTTTACGGCCCTCCCTAATCCAGGATAGTCTCATTTTGAGATATTTACCTTAATTGTATCTGCAAAAACAGTATTTCCAAATAGGTCACCATCCCCCAATAGCAGCACTCAGGACAGGGACATATTTGGGGGGTTGGGCGGATACCACCATCCAATCCAACATCGGAGGCCGCAGATTGGGGTATGCTAAGCAGGGATTGTTGAGACTGGTCTCACTCCAGCAGGACCTTCCAGGGAGAGAATTGTCCCCTCCTGGGACCTCCAGGTTCAGGAAAAGGCAGGATGAGCACAGAACCCTTCCTCAGGGTGAGCGTTGGAAGAAGCAGGCAGGGTACCCAGAAGCTGAGGAGAAAGAGGAACCAGGCCCTGCTGGGGCCCCTGTCCCTGCCAGCTTGTTACTGACACTGACTCCATCTTCACAGTGGGAGAGGAAGAGAAGATTTGGGCCCCTCAAGAGGAAAAGATAAGCAAATCCATTCTCTTGCCTATTTATATTCGGTGACGTAATTCTACCAATAACATGCCACACCAGGACTTTCCTTCTGAATATAACATGGTGACAGATAGGCCCAGTGGCTCACACCAGCAATCCCAGCACTCTGGGAGGCTGAGGCAGGAGGATTCCTTGACCTCAGCAGTTGGAGACCAGCCTGAGCACCAGCGAGACTCTGTTTATGCTAAAAATAGAAAAATTAGCCAGGCGAGTTGTGGGCACCTGTACTCCCAGCTACTCGGGAGGCTGAGGCAGGAGGATCACTTGAGCCCAGCAGTTTGAGGTTGCTGTGGGCTAAGATGACACCACAGAACTCTAGCCAGGGTGACAGAGTGAGAGTCTGTCTCAAATATATATATATATATATACACACATATATATATGTATAAAAAGATGACAGATAAAAAGCCTAGACTTCACTGCTGTACAATTCTTCCGTGTAACCAAAAACCACTTGTACCCCTAATTCTATTCAAATTAAAAAAAGAAAAAAAAAATGAATGAGAAACTGGCAGATGAGGCCGAGTTCTGTAAAGCCCCCTGCCTGGAATTCAGTAATTTCTTCCCAGGATCTGACATGTATGCTTCTTTGGGGTCTGGTCACATCATAGGAGTTGAGACCCAAGCCTAGGCAAGGTGTCCGAGGGAACGTAGCCGCCAGCCTGCCCGATGTCACCCAGGGAGGGCCTCGGGTTGTCTGGACAGCTCTGTGACATTTAGAACACAAGTGCACAGTGGTGATATTAAAAAATCAGGGTTAGAATTCCCCGCCTCCCCTAGGACAGAAGCGAGACTTGGGCCAGCCCACGCCGGACCGGGAATCCTGCCCCGGGGATGGCAGAGGGATCACTTCCCCGCCTGGCTCACACGCCCGCCTCCGGGAGCCCCAGGGCCTGGCCGCAGACATCACCCGGCTTGTCCCCTCAGCTGCTTGGGGTTCCCCTAGCTTCAGCACTGAAAGTCTCACATCCCCAGCAGCCCCTTGCTTTCCCCGAATCGCACCCAGAGAAAGCTGCAGCTGAGAACTGTGTGGGCCACTGCTGGTTTTTAAAGAATAAAACTTAGTTTTAGTTATTTGTCTTATTAAGTGTTATAACCCTTAATACAGGAGAGTCATGGATAGCATTTAGCTCAGAGTGTTTGAATAGTGTTTTAATCTAGAGTTTTCATGCCGGTGGTGACGATCTGGGGTGTGTAATATCATATCACAGTTTGCGTGTTAGGCATCAGCTGGTTGTGGGTTACAGGGGAATAATCGCCAGTCTCAGCAGCTGTCACCTCACGTATGACACCATGCAATGACCAGGCTCACGTATCTTTGTAGCATCTAAGTCACGAGATGCACGGAGCTGAACGTTTTATCTTGTCTCTTATATTTAAAGCAATTTGGGGCAGAGGGGGAGCTATAGTCTGTAACAGAGTCAGGCAGGCTAGAAAACAAAATGGGTACAAAAATGTGGCTCTTTGTATCTATTTTTGCATCTCACACCTCCAAGGACTCAGGGAACTTGCAGAGAAGCGAGGCGTTGTTACCACTGAATAGGGCTCGCACAGTCCAGGGACCGGGTTGAGGACAGGAGGGTGTTGGACTCAGAGAGAAAGGGACTTCGGGGTGCAGAGAGTCATGGGTAGTTAGAAAGAAAAGCTGAGTTTGTGAAGGGAGCAGAAAACGGGAGTTGGAGGGACTGACCTCGAACCACTCCCCGGGTCGTCCGAGACTCTCTGCCATGTGCACAGCAAATTGTGTGGCTACGGTGGAATCCACCCCCCAAATTATTTTTCTCCTCCCCTCAAAGGAAAATAGCTTTATTTTACTTATTTGTATTTTGGCAATAACTCTTAAATACGACATACACGCTTCGGATAAAGTCCAAAGCACAGGTAAAATGTTGTTACTCACCAGCATGGAGCTGCAGGCAGGTCCCTGGGTCTTACTCATCTTCCAAAGCGAAGCCTTTACGTCCACGGCCCACAGCGCCCCAGACCCCCCAACCACCGCTCCACTGTCTGCCTCTACCAGTTGTCTGCTTTAGATACGTCAGCCAGCGTTGGTGCCGCCCGCCACCAGGCATAACATCCTCCAGTTTTGACCCCCTTGTTGCAAACGGCAGAATTTCATTTCTCCCTGAGGCTGAATGATATCCTGTTGTGTGGTTGGACCAGACTTTGTTTATCCACCTGTCAAAAAATTGGGAATAGAGGCTGAGCGTGGAGGCTCACACCTGTGATCCCAGCACTCTGGGAGGCTGAGGCAGGTGGGTTGCTGGAGCTCAGGAGTTTGAAACCAGCCTGAGCAATAGGGAGACCCGATCTCTGCTGAAAATAAGAAAAACTAGGCGGACCTGGTGGCAGGTGCCTGTAGTCCCAGCTGCTTGGGAGGCTGAGGCAGGAGGATGGCTTGAGCTATGATGCCACAGTACTCCAGCCAGGGCGACAGAGCGAGACTCTGTCTCAAAAAAACAAATAAATAAATAAAATAAAATAAAACGAGGGACTAGGTGGATATGACCCAGAAATGCCACTTCTGGTCCAGGTGGAGCTGCAGAGCCTTGATCTACCCTCTGTCTCCACCCCTGACACTCCGAGAATCCTCTCTCTGGATCTACCAGTCTTTACAAAAAGCTGGGAGCCTGGACGGTACCCACCGGTCCTGGGAAATAGCAATCAGTTCTCATGGTTTGGGGGATGCTCTGGGTTCCAAGGAGGCCCTCACGGGTCACCCCGGCATCCCTGCTCCTCCCGGACCCTCTCCACTCCCTGCCCCGGGGATCCAAGTCCCCAGGCCACATGTCCAGAGCCCCAGCTGGACACTTGCTCCTCATTGTTCTCTCTGGGGCCTTGAGACCTGGACCAACCCAGGAGGTGACAGCCTCAGACGATGTTCCCAGCCCTGGCTGATTCCCTGGGAAATATAATTTCCCTCCATATTACCCTTGTTTTTCCTGTCCCCCATCTCCAGCCGACATTCCTATGATTCCTCCCTTTCCCTTTTGACCTCTCTGCTCCTCGTCCACCCCTCCCTCCATCCTGCACTCACCCGCCCAACTGCCATTCCCACTTTCACTTCAGTGGCTATTGTCAGGGGTCATACATAGAATTGGGAATGATGGTTAAGCCTGACTCCTGGGTGGGAGGCAGAAACCTGTCCTTCTCCCCCAAAAAGGTCCACGTCCTCATCCCATGTGGGAGGCAGAATAATGTCCCCAAAGATGTGCTAATCCCATGTGGGAGACAGAATAATGTCCCCAAAGATGGCCACGTCCTAATCCCAAATCTGTGACCATGTCACATTACATGGCAAAAGAGACTTTGCAGATGTTGCTGAGTTACGGATGCTGAGATGGGGGTCACATATTAAATAGCTCTCCTTCCTTGGAGGGCGCATTCCCGTCAGCCAGGGCCCCTGAGGTCGGCGTGGGAATCGAGAGGCCCCTGCTTACCTTGTGACGGCTGAGCAGAGAGGGCAAGAACCACTGTCAGCGGCAGAGGGCGGCTCCTGAGGAGTCTCGCTCCCCCTGAGGTCTGTGGCTGTGGGCCGTCTCATGTGGCTCCCCCCAAACCAAGCCTGGGTACTGCTTTTAACTGGCGTCTCCACAGCATATCACAGCAGCTCACTTAAAAACAAAGCCTGGGGACGCCCCTCGAGTCACCCTCACGGGAGCGGTTGCCGTTGGTTAGCAGGGATGATGCGGATTGCGCAGACTTTCACTCGGGGGGGTTGCAGATGCATGCAACTTCTGGGATTCTTTGCAGATGAAGCTAGCTTCTCTTTAAAACACTCAATGTGACCTGGTCCCTGCTTCCTGGTGAGCAGGCACTCTGCTTGGAGTGCATAACAGAATAATACTAACAAGTGGGGCGCTTAAACAACAGAAATTGATTTCTTCAGCATTCTGCAGGCTGAAGGTCCCAGGTCAGGGCGTCTCAGGCTGGTCCTTCCTGAGGCCTCTTTCCTTGGGGTCCCTGTCCTGTCCCTGTATCCTCACGGGGTCATCCATCTGTGTGTATCTGGCTCCTCATTTCCTAAGCCTTAGCCTCTCAAGTGGCTGGGACTACAGGCACCTGCCACAACGCCCAGCTATTATTGTAGTTGTCAGTATTGGTTAGCTGGCCCGGGCCAGGCCGCCAGCCTCGGTGCATGTGGCTGGCGCCATAACCACTGTGCTACGGGCTCTATAACCACTGTGCAATGGGCGCTGAGCCAGGAAGCCAATCTTGTAGAATCCGTGTCTACCCTAGTGACTTCATTTTACCTTAATCACCTCTGTAAAGACCCACCTCCAAATAGTCAGTCTTAGCTTCTGAGGGTCAGAGTTTTGACAAAAGAATTAGAGAGAACACAATTCAGCTCATAACTGGGGGGGGGGGGACTTAGAACACAGAAACTCATCCAGCTGCTACTTACATGAGAATTAAAATCCCTCTTTCTCAAAATCCACTGAGCGTTGTTTTAAAATACTGAATATGGGCTTGGCATCCGTAGCTCAGTGAGTAGGGCATCGGCCACATACACTGAAGCTGGTGGGTTCACGCCCGGCCCAGGCCTGCTAAAACAACAATGACAACTGTAACCAAAAAATAGCCGGGCGTTGTGGCGGGCGTCTGTGGTCCCAGTTACTTGGGAGGCTGAGGCAAGAGAATCGCTTAAACCCAAGAGTTTGAGCTTGCTGTGAGCTGTGATGCCATGGCACTCTATCAAGGGCGACATAATGAGACTCTGTCTCAAAAAAAAAAAAATACTGAATATGAACGTGAACACATTTTAAATAAATATGTTTAACATTAAAAAAAAAAAAGCCAAATCCATATGAACTCTGGAGAAGTTCATTTTTCTGATCGTGCACTGACTCTTCTCAAGCGATGCCCTGTACAAACGGAGGTTAAACTAATTATTATTTTTTTTAACTAATTATTTTTTAAAACACACGTTGGGGAAACAAAAATGCATCGGAACAAAATATGTAAAACCCCCCCGTGGTGATCTGCTCCCACGTTAAAAAGAGGAACTTTTTTTCCACCTATGCTTGCTGTGTTTTTGGACAGCTGGTTTCATAACCTCTGTGCATCAAATTCAGTCAGCAGGCGGCTGGTTGCTGCTTAGAACAGCCGCCCACTGGCTCTGAGAAGGCTGGGGCCTGTGGCTTTGCCTCGGCGCCTGGTGTGGGGACCAACGCTCTATGAGATTTCGGGGAGAGTGGAGGGCTGTCCCTCCCCTTACTCCAGCAGGGCTGCCTCCTCTACTCCAGGGGGAGAGTCCCTGAGGAGTCGCTGTCCCCCGTGGAGACCGTTCAGACAAGCACCACAGGCCAGCTCACCTGTGACCTCAGCCTCCCAGCAGCCGTAAGTCACGGGGACCTGGGCAGGTTTGGGTAGGGGAGACCCCCGTGCCGAAAGCCCAGCACGCAGGGCTGATCCCAGCCAGCAAAGGATCGTTCTTCATCTCAAAGATGCTGTTTAATTACAGAAAAATGGGCTCCCGCGCCCGGTGCGTCATTTTAACCCAGACACACTCAAGAGTCCTAGAATGTGTTCACGCCCCGAGACTTGAACAGGGTCGGGGGTGACAGTGCAGACAGCCGAGGTTGCCGTGGAAGACCACCATTCTAGTATGTCCTAAGATGTCAGAACAAGGGCATAGCAGGACTGTCTTGCAGGTTTTAGAGAAGCAGATTCTTGACCCTGTCTCCTGCTTTCTGTTTTTGTCTGGGGCAGGTGGGGCGGGAAAGTCATTTTTCTGGTTTTTACCAATAAAAATACGTGGCATTTATGGAGTACAGAGTGAGCACCAGCCACCCTTATGACTGTGTCATCTCCCGGATTACCTTTTCTTTTCTTTTCTTTTTTTGAGACGGTCTCACTATGTTGCCATCGATAAAGTGCTGTGGTGTCACAGCTCACAGCAACCTCCAACTCTTGGGCTCCAGCAATTCTCTTGCCTCAGCCTCCTGAGTAGCTAGAACTACAGGCGCCCGCCACAACACCCGGCTATTTTTGGTTGCAGTTGTCATTGCTGTTTAGCTGGCCCGGGCCGGGCTCGAATCCGCCAGCCTTGGTGCACGTGGCCGGCGCCCTACTCACTGAGCTATGGGCACCGAGCCATCTCTGGGATTTTCAAAACTCAACCGGGCAGGTACTATTATGATCACCCCTTTGACAGATGAGGAAACTGAGGCACAGAGGCGTGACAGCCATACCGACAGGGGCAAAGTTGGGTGGTGCAGGCTGTATGTTGACACTTGACCCCCAGGGGAAGCAGTGACTACAGACTGCCATGGTCGACGATAGCTGTGTGTTGGCCAAGAGCAGGTGGCCTGGGTGCCGTGGGACGTTCTGATGGAATTGGGACTACACTGTTCCCAATGGGAGCCTAGCACACCCACCTCTAGGGCCTGAGGCACAGTTATGTCTGGAGCAAGCGATAGAAACTCAACTCCAGCTAGTGGGAATTGTCAGATTGAATACTTGGGAATTCCAGGGTTGGATTCCGGAATTTAAAGTGTTGTCAGCTCCTGCACTCTCTTTTTCCCCATATTTCTGCCCTTCCTTTTTCTGCAGCCATTAGCTGTGCAGGAAAACCACTCCCTCTGTGGGGAGAGGGTGGGGGTCTCCAATAGCCCTGGGCCCCCATCTTTCCAGAGCAGAGCCCAAAGGGGAAGAGATGCCCTCACTTTCCCGGTGTCTGTGAGTCACACAAATCTTGAAGGGTTTGGACTGGCCCTGCCAGAGACACATGTCACCCCTGGGGACAATCCCCATGGGTGGGAAGATGGGGCCCCGTAACTGGCCGGGCGTGGGCCGCACCCCAGTCTTGCGAAATTGACAGTCCTGTGGAACCACTCGGCCCAGAGAGGGGCTGACCCCATGGGAGACACCCAGGTCCTGTGGCCTCAGGGTGGAGCTCAGAGCCAGGCCAGTGGGGAGTGAGGCAGCTGTCAAGAGGGGTGGGGCCCAGGCCACTCTGCCCCTGCACCCTGTAACTCGCCCATTATATTTTCATTCCCCTCAGAGGCTCGGAAGACGGCCCCAGGGCCACTCACTCACTCACTCCTTGTTCAAGAGCTACTGGGAGGGCCTGTGTGTTGTTCACACCCTCGTTCTTCACTCTGTGTCTTTTCAGAACGTGGTGTGAGTCCTTCACTTCTTCACTCACTCAGTCTACATTGGTGGAGGCACCTATGGGTCATTCATTCATTCAATCATTCATTCATTCATCCAGCAAGGCCTATGTAAGAGTCATTCCTTCATCTGTTCACTAGGTCTGCATTTATGCACAATGACCTGTGTATCACTCATTCAGTGTACATTTGTGGAGATGCCCTGTGGGTCATTCATTCAATCATTCATTCATTCATCAAGCAAGGCCTGTGTGAGAGTCATTCCTTCATCTGTTCCCTCAGTCTGCATTTATGCACAATGACCTGTGCATCACTCATTCAGTCTACATCTGTGGGTCATTCATTCATTCATTCATTCATCAAGCTAAGCCTATACGACAGTCATTCTTTCATCTGTTCACTCAGTCCGCATTTATGCACAATGACCTGTGTGTCACTCATTCACTCTACATCTGTGGGTCATTCATTCAATCATTCATTCATTCAATCATTCATTCATCAAGCAAGGCCTGTGTGAGAGTCATTCTTTCATCTGTTCACTCAGTCCGCATTTATGCACAATGACCTGTGTGTCACTTATTCACTTGACATCTGTCGGTCATTCATTCATTCAATCATTCATTCATTCATCAAGCAAGGCCTATGTCAGAGTCATTCCTTCATCTGCTCCCTCAGTCTGTATTTATGCACAATTCAATGAATGACCTGTGGGTCATTCATTCATTCATCAAGCAAGGCCTATGTCAGAGTCATTCCTTCATCTGTTCACTCAGTCTGCATGTATACATGACGACCTGTGTGTCACTCATTCTGTCCAGCCCTTCCTTCCACGCTAACAGCTGTGTCATTCGCTCATTCATGTAATCATTCATTCAGTCACTGATCCGTCCACGCATTCATCTCACACATAGAGAAATATCTGGGCCACCCTCCAGGCACCTCCGTTCCTTGACTTCTCACAGGTACAGAGATATTCTGGGCACCACTTGTGACTCGGGGAGGGTTGAAGGCGCCACCCAGAACACTTCCCTGTCACACGACACGTGTGTCTGCACGTGGTGGGGTAAGCCATGACACAGTGGGTGGCTGTACGGGTGAGCTGTCCCCTGGGCTGTGGGGACACAGCCTACTGCAGGCCCCTGTAGGCCACCCACTGTGTGCAGGAAGGTGACAGGGACACGCGTCTATGTCTGGGACCTGCAGAGCAGGGCAAGTCCAGCCCAGGTCTTCTTTACATTCACTTTGTAGCTTCCCCTCATTCCCCTCCCCCAGTGGTTTGTAGCAGGATGGGGCAGGGAGCCCTGGGGGTCCCTTCTGTTTCTCTTGATGACAACTCTGTGGGGCTCTTGGGGGCATCAGCTGTCCAGCAGGGGACCTGGGCACCCTACGGGGACCCTTCCCTCTTCTTCCCTCGTGTGTTTTCACTTGTGCAGATCCCCTCTTGATAACAGCCCTCCAACGAGCAGGTGAAATCTCACCTGTCCGCCACAATAAATAGTTGCAGAGAGAACCAGGATGCTAAAAGCCGAGCTCCTTCTGCTCCTGAGGGAACTCTCAGGACACAGTGTGGCCCTGGAAGCCTGGGGCAGGGTGTGCAAAGCCTGAACCCCAGCACATGTGGAATTGAAGGTGGTAACACCATCGCCTTCCCAGGAAGGCTGTGGACGTTTATCGTATGTGAGACGAGATTCCGTCCGAGGACTCTGCGGTGCTCAGCCCCACTGTACAGCTCATGTCCAGGTAGCTAGGAGAAAGGGCTGGGACAAGCAGAGCAGAGAAGCAGCAGAGCAGACGTTGGGGGCTTGGAGGCAGTTGGTGAGGCTTGGCGGGCGGCAAGGTAACCGGTGAGTGTGCGGGTGCTCCCCCGTCCTTTCTGCTCAGGCCTAGCTGAGGATAAATCAGCAGTGGTGACCACAGGCAGGAAGGTGTGGCATAGGTGACATGGCACCCCGCAGTGACCACAGACGTGAGGGTGCTGAGCTAACCACAACCCTGCTGGCTGGTTACGAACCAGAGAGAAACTGCCTTTATCCCCGCAAAGGCAGGAGCACGGCGGGGCTGCTGTCCGCCCCAGGGAGAAGGGTCTCTCTGGCCTGGCTAGAGCTCCTGCTGCGGGGAGCGGGGAGGCGGGCGGACAGGAGGCTGAGAAAGGGCAGGAGTCAGAGGGAAAAGGGGGGGAGGATTCAGCCATGAGGTGAGCAGAGACCCCAGAGTTCATGGGGAAGGTCAGCTCCCACACAGGAAGTGAAACAGAAACTGTCCCCTACCTTTCCATTGTTTTTATTGAGACACACTTTGCATACCGTTTCAAATTCACCATTTTAAAGTGAACAATTCAGGGGCGTTTAATATATTCTGAATGTCGTGCATGCCCCACCTATGTCCAGGTCCAGATTCTCAGCCCCCCAAAAGGAGAGGCTGCCGTCCCGGTCGGCCTTCACTCACCATCCGCCTCCCTCCCTCCCGACACCTACTAATTGGCTTCCTGGGTCTGTGGATTCACAACCTCAGGACACGTCTTGTAACCCTTGTGCCCTCTAGGGTCTTCTGTGATCAGCTTGTTTCCCAGAGAGTCACGTGGTCAACTTAAATAGGCATCAATTCCAGTTCCTACTCCGCCCTTCAAAGCACTGCTTCTAGGACAAAGTTCCTGAATTTAAAAACCTGACCTCATGGGATGACAGTGCTGTTGGCTACTCCAGAGTTTCAACAGTGCTTTCAAGGGTGGACTGCGCCCTGATGTTCTGCCTGGCTTCCCCCGGGAAGAGCCTCGAAGATGACCACAGCAGTGACGGAGGTAGCTCTTTTTCTAGGATGAGTTCACAGAGTTAACAGTCAACCTTGTATGACAACAGCTCTGATGGCCATTCCAGAAAGAGTTCCAAGGTCGCTTTGAAGGGTGGACTAGGTTCTGGCATCAGCACACAGCTTCCCAAGGGGAGCACCCCAAAGGCCTTAGTGATACTCAGCAATGAGGTAGGATGAGTTTGTGAACTTAATTGTCCACCCTCATGTGCATTTGGAAAAGGAAAGCTTTATTTCTCACAAAGCGCTGCAGCCCAGAGCCTCTGGCCAAAGACCAACCACAGACAAATACTTGAAAGAAGCGTGAATTTAAGCTGAGGCGGTTGACCACAAATATACATTTAGCAGGTTATAGGGCAGCTATGAATATTCATGAAAGGCGTCCTTAAGCATGCTTTTTGTTTGCTTTTCATTTCCTTGTTTTTTGAGACAGAATCTCACTTTGTTGCCCTGGGTACAGTGCTGTGGAGTCACAGCTCACAGCAACCTCAAACTCTTGGGCTTAAGCGATGCTCTTGCCTCAGCCTCCCAAGTAGCTGGAATTACAGGTGCCCGCCACAATGCCTGGCTCCTTTTTTTTTTTTTTTTTTGAGATAGAGTCTCACTTTATTGCCCACGGTAGAGTGCTGTGCTGTCACAGCTGACAGCAACCTCAAACTCTTGGGCTTAAGTGATTCTCTTGCCTCAGCCTCCCAAATAGCTGGGATTTGCAGGCACCCGCCACAACGCCCCACTGTTTTTAGAGACGGGGTCTCACTCTAGCTCAGGCTGGTCTCTAACTCCTGAGCTCAAGCAATCCACCTGCCTCAGCCTCCCGGAGTGCTGGGATTACAAGCATGAGCCACCATGCCAGTCACACATGCATATTGAGTAAACATGTGTGTGCCGTATGACCCATCTTCTCCTTGGGGTGGACACGTAACAATTCAGCTTTCTTTATATGTCAAAAGATCTTTCCAGGACACTCAGCCCACAGCCTTTGCAGGACTGTCCATGCCCCTGTGGTTTGTTACCAGGAGACCTCTGTCTCTTTCCCACTCAAAGCTGTAATTATGGCTTGCAGAACGGGGCAGGGGCCCCACTTAGTACCTCGTGCAATTGTTTCAATATTGTTAATCTTGAGGCACTGCTTTTTTTTATTAGATAACTGTGTACATTACTTCGTTTATGGGGTACAATGTGCTGATTTGGAATGCTTACACCAAACTGGTTAACACAGCCTTCGCCTCACTTATTTAATTGTTGTGTTTAGACATTTATACTCTACTGTGGTGACACGTATGCTTGCAATGTGCACAGTAGTTGAGGTCCCACCAACTACCCTCCCTCCACCCGTCTCCCCGCACCCCTCCCCTCACCCTCCGCTTCTCTCCTTCTTTCTGGACTATTATTGTGTTTTGTCTTTCTTATGAAAGTGTGGGTGGTTATATATTGATTTCATAATAGAATTGAGCACATGGGGTATTTTTTTTCCATTCTTGAGGTACTTTACTAAGAAGAATATGTTCTAGCTTCGTCCATGTGAATATAAAAGACGTGACGTCTCCATCTTTTTTATGGCTGCATAATATTCCATGGTGCATGGAATAACATACACCGCTATTTGTTAATCCATTCATGGGCCGAGGGGCAGGCACTTGGGCTGCTTCCATGACTTGGTGATTATGAATTGGGCTGCAAGGACCTCAAAGGATGTCACAGTGCTTGTTGGGCTGCTAAAGAAAACAGAAAACCTGGGCAGCGCCTGGCTCAAAGGAGTAGGGTGCTGGCCCCCTATGCCGGAGGTGGCGGATTCAAACCCAGCCCCGTCAAAAACAGCAAAAAAAAACAAACAAACAAACAAAGTAAACAGAAAACCTTGTGGCAGTTAGAACACATTTATCCTCTAAGCGTAAAGGTGTGTGTGATTTATGGCTTGCCTGGGAGACAAAGGGCCTGTCAATCATCTGGTATCTTGTTGTCACCCAGCGTCCCCTCTGCCTGAGTTATGATTCCCGTTTTCTCACTAATGCTGTTCAGTTGTGTCTCAACCCCCAAAGAGAAGGGACAGAGAGAGAGGTGTCCAGCAGCCCACACTGTCCTGGCTGGGAACTCAGTTATTCCGGTTTCTCTCTGGGGTCCTCTGGGCCAAGAGGGCTCCATTCATTTGGCTGGGGGCTCGGAATTTTATTTTTGGCTTGCAATGCTCTCAACGTCATGAACGTGGCAGCCTGATTTATGGCTTTATTCCTTCTGATGGAGGAGTAACTTCCCGTTGGGTGGAGAGACAAGTTGTTTATCCAATCGGACTGGGATGGTTTTGACTGCTTGGCTCTTGTTAATAATGCGGCTATGAACATTCAGGGACAAGCTTTGACTTACACACTTGCTTTTTATTCTCCTAGGCATATAGTTAGGAGTGGAATTGCTGAGTCATATGGTAAACACTTTGTGTTTAACATTCTCAGAAGCAGCCAGACCTTTTCCCAAAGTGGCTGCACTGTGTCACATCCCCACCAGCAATGTGTGTGTGTGAATGGAGGCAGGGGTCCCATGCCTTTCCTTGTAATTATCTGGCTTTCCGATTACAGCTGCCTTAGCAGGTGCAAAGTGGCATCTCATAGCTGTTCTGACAACCTCTCTGATTGTCACCTACTTTCTTTCTTTGTTTTTTTTTTGAGACAGAGTCTCACTATTTCACCCTGGGTAGAGTGCTGTGGCATCACAGCTCAAAGCAACCTCCAACTCTTGGGCTTAAGTGATTCTCTTGCCTCAGCCTCCCAGGTAGCTGGGACTACAGGCACCTCCCACCACACCCAGCTATTTTTTTGTTGTAGTTGTCATTGTTGTTTGGTAGGCCTGGGCCGGGTTCAAACCCGCCAGCCCTGGTGGATGTGGCCGGCACCCTAACTGCTGAGCTAACTACAGGCGCCGAGCCCTCACCTACTTTCATATCAAATATTTTGTAATGCTCCCCTCTCCAAAATGAGCAGCAGAGACAACATATAATACATATAATTGTCTATACATAATACGTGTATAATATTATCTATAATATATTATTATACCTAAATAAAATATTACACATAACATTATATATAATTTAAATACAAATGAATTTCTTTATCTATATAGTTCTAGTTACAATGTAAAAGAGAAACAAAAGTAAATAAATATTAATAAAGTAATATTTAATTTGAGATGTTCACGTGTGGCTATGAACCCTGTTAAGACAGCGTTAAGATTGGCACCAGCAGCACGATGGTTACAGTGCTGGCCACGTATACTGAGCCTGGTGGGTTTGAACCCAGTCCGGGCAGCTGAACAGTGACAACTGCAACAAAAAAATAGCTGGGTGTTGTGGCAGGCACCTGTAGTCTCAGCTTCTGCTTGGGGACCTCTGCAGACCTCGCCCCTTCATGAGGAAGCTAATTCTGTTCTCAGCAGCCCAGAGCACTCGTTTTCTTATTTTTTATTGTTTGTAGTTTTTGGCCGGGCCGGGTTTGAACCTGTCACCTCTGGTATGTGGGGCCGGCGCCCTACTCCTTTGAGCCACAGGTGCCGCCCAAGCGTTGAGCATTTGGACGCATTCTTCTGCAGGATTTTCACAGTCTGGAACAGGACAGAGTGACCCAACTGTGAGGCAAAAGCTCACCTTCAACAGTGTGGAGAAGTTTCCCGTGGTTTCCTGGGCAAGCACTTTCCCCCAAGCTGAACACCTGGATGTGTCTATCAGATCTTCTCAGTTAAAGCATTTTTAAACTCTCGGTTTTTGAGTTACTCACCTCCCTCCACCTCTGCCCCGTCCATTAGGGATAAATGTTTGAGTTTATATCCCAAAGTCCGTGCCTTTTGTTTATTCACAAACATATACACAAGTTTGTCAGTCGATCTAGTACTGTTAGTAAATGAGGTGTCTTTCCTGTTTTGTTTTGTTTTTTGTTGTTTTTCTTTCTTTCTTTCTTTTTTGAGACAGAGTTGCACTATGTTGTCTTCAGCAGACTGCCGTGGCATCACAGCTCACAAGAGTGCTGTGGCGTCACAGCTCACAGTGACCTCAAACTCTTGGGCTCAAATGATTCTCTTGCCTCAGCCTCCCAAGTAGCTGAAACTACAGGTGCCCACCACAACATCCTGCTATTTTGTTGTTGTTGTTGTTACAGTTGTCATTGTTGTTTAGCAGGCCCAGGCCGGGTATGAACCTGCCAACCCCAGTGTATGTGGCCGGCACCCTAACTACTGAGTTACAGGCGCCGAGCCTGTTGTTGTTTTTCTGAAACACAGTCTTGCTCTGTCTCCCAGGCTGGGATGCCATGGGGTCACCCTAGCTCACAGCAACCTCAAACTGTTGGGCTTAAGTGGTCCTCCTGTCTCACCCTCCCAAGTAGCCGGGACTACAGGCACCTACCACAATGCCCAGCTACTTTTTCTCTGTTTAGTAGAGACAGGGTCTTGATCTTGCTCAGGCCGGTCTGGAACTCCTGAGCTCATGGGGTCCTCCCACCTTGGCCTCCCAAATATCCAGCATTGCAGGCGTGAGACCATAGCCTGGCAAAATTTTCTCTTTTTTCCCTATAATTTGTAGAGACAGGGTCTTGCTATATTGCCTGGGTTAGTCTTGAACTCCTGGTCTCAAGTGATCCTTCTACCTCTGGCTCCCCAAAGTGCCAGGATTGCAAGTGTGAGCCACCATGCCAGCCTTGCCTGTTTTTGATGGGGAAAAAAATACATACATGTATATATAAACACAAGTTATAAAGTTATCTTCTAGGCTGGGCTCCTGTGGCTCAACAGGCTAAGGTGCCAGGCACATACACCTGAGCTGGCGAGTTCGAATCCAGCTCAGCCCGCCAAACAACAATGACGGCTGCAACCAAAAAATGGCCGGGCGTTGTGGCGGGCGCCTATAGTCCCAGCTACTTGGGAGGCGGAGGCAAGAGACTCGCTTGACCCCAGGAATTGGAGGTTGCTATGAGCTGTGATGCCACGGCACTCTATCCAGGGTGACAGCTTGAGGCTCTATCTCAAAAATAAATAAATAAATAAATAAAATAAAGTTATCTTCTCATTTCCCTGGGAGCTGCCTTGTGCTCAGCGTTGGGGTAGGATCTAATGTTGGAGACCCTTGTTCTCAACCATCTCTGATTAGCAGGCACCCTGCCAGGTCTTAATGTGTGGTCTCCCCAGCACAAAGATGCCCCCTCTCTGACCCCATGCATCTGGGCCGGGAGCAGAAGATGAACCAGGACAGTAAAAAGTGTACATTTTTAAAGTTAATTCTTATGCCAAGGGGCCCCCAGGGGTGATAACTATTGCACCTGCTTTTAAAATAGCCTCTCTTGTAACAACCTGGATGCAAATGAAGACCATTCTTTTAAGTGAAGTTTTACAAGAATGGAAAGACTCAAACCGGGTGTACTCAGTGTTAAACTGGAACTAATCCATCAGCACCCATGTGCACATTCCGGTGGTAAAATTCAACAGAGAGGAAGCAGGTGGGGAGACAGGAGGGGAGGGGTCAATTCGCACCTAGCAGGTGGAATGCAGACTCTCTAGGTGATGGGCACACTTTACTTCAAACCGTATAAAAGCAGTTCATATAATCCAAACATTTGTACCCCTGTAATACTCTGAAATTTGAAAAAAAAAATATGCATACAGAGCTGCCTGAAAACTCTCTAGTATCACAAAGGGCCCACCATGGAGAGATTTTTACTTTAAACAAAAGAGAGGTTTAAAGTTTCTTGTGAGTGGGGAAAGGGACATTCTAAGCGCTGGCCACAGCCCAGGGCTTTGGTCAGTCACCAGGGAGAAAGGGTCTTCTGGGTTGAGGAGGAGGAAGACCTCCCAGGTTTCAGGCAGCCCAGCCTCAGGTTTATGAAGGATCGAGATCATTGAGAGCATTTCAGCTTCTTCTTCTTCTTTTTTTTTTTTTTTAAGTCAGAGCCTCAAGCTGTCGCACTCTGTAGAGTGCTGTGGCATCACAGCTCACAGCAACCTCCAACTCTTGGGCTTAAGTGATTCTCCTGCCTCAGCCCCCCCAAGTAGTTGGGACTACAGGCATGGTCACAATGCCTGGTTATTTTCTTTTAGTTGTAGTTGTCATTGTTGTTCGGCAGGCCCAGGCTGGATTTGAACCCGCCAGCTCCAGTGTATGTGGCTGCTGCCTTAGCCGCTTGAGCTACAGGCGTTGAGCCGAGAGCATTTTGGCTTCTTCACAGGGCTGTCTTGAGCTCGTTTATCCATCCAGAAGGTTGTTGGAAATCAGAAGAGAAAAATCAACCTAATTATGATTAAACTATTCTGTGGTGGGGCGCTATACTATATTAACCTACTGGAGAAAAAGTGTTCATTTAAATTATTATTTCAGATTTGATATGAGGGTAAAAATGTTGAAATTACAAGAATGTAAGTACAATTCCAAGAACGGAAAACCACATGTACTCAGTATTGAACTGGAACTAATCCATCAGCTGGTCACTATACCATATTAACCTACATTGGGGAAAAAGCGTTTAAAAATACTTTTCCAGTTTCATTTATTCTTTATTCCAGATCCAGTTTTATTTACTTATTTATTTATTTTTACTGTCTCGCTTTGTCGCTCTCTGTAGAGTGCTGTGGCGTCACAGCTCAAAGCAACCTCCAACTCCTGGGCTTAGGCGATTCTCTTGCCTCAGCCTCCCGAGTAGCTGGGACCACAGGCTCCCGCCACAACGCCCGGCGGTTTTTTGGTTGTAGTTTGGCCGGGGCTGGGTTTGAACCTGCCACCCTTGGTATATGGGGCTGGCGTGTTACTCCCTGAGCCACAGGTGCCGCCCTATTCTTTTTTTTTAAAGTAAATTTATTTCAGGTCAATGTGAGGGCACAAACAGGTCAAAATATCTGATTTTGTTAGGTAGAATCCCTCTTGTGGTTATGTCCCACATTCAAAAGCTGTCCCAAACACTCCCACCCGGTGCCTATTCCATGGGAGCAAACTAACCCCTCCCCCTCCCTCATTACCTCTCCCCACAACTTGAATTGAAATGAGATTTTTCTGCTATGTGGGTGTGCATCAAATTGTCTACTGGCTTCATATTAGTATTAAGTACATTGGATATAATTGCTTCTCCATTCTTGTGATACTTTACTAAGAAGAATGTGTTCCACCTCCATCCAGGTTAATACAAAAGACATAAAGTCTCCACCTTTTCTTACGGCTGAATAGTATTCCATGGTATACATAGAGCACAGCTCATTAATCCATTCCTAACTTGATGGGCACTTAGGTTGTTTACACGTCTTGGCAATTGTCAATTGAGCTGCAATGAACAATCTAGTGCAAATGTCCTCATGATAAAATGATTTTTTTCCTTCTGGGTAGATGCCCGGTAATGGGATTGCAGGATCAGATGGGAGGTCTGGTTTGAGTTCTTTGAGGATTCTCTATACTTCCTTCTAAAAAAGTTGTATGAGTTTGCAGTCCCACCAGCAGTGCAAAAGTGTTCCCTTCTCTCCACATCCATGCCAGCATCTGCCATTTTGGGATTTGGGGATGTGGGCTAATCTTACTGGGATTAGGTGATATCTCAGGGTGGTTTTGATTTGCATTTCTCTGTTTATCAGCGATGATGAGCATTTTCCCATATGTTTGTTAGCCATTCGTCTGCCTCCTTAGAGAAGGTTCTCTTTGTGTCTCTAGCCCAATGACGGATGGAATTGTTGGCTCTTTTTTTTGTTGATCACTTTGAGTTCTCCATAGATCCTAGTTATCAAGACCTTGTCAGAGTCATAATATGCAAATACTTCTTCCCATTCTGAAGGTTGTCTATTTGCCATGGTTGTTGTCTCCTTAGCTATACAGAGACATTGTTTTCATTTCTAAAGTCAAGTTCAAGTTGTAGTTGAGCCCTTCACCGAGGGGGTGTGTTGGACACCCTCACATTGTGCACATTAGGTCAGATCTCCACCAATCACCCTCCCTCCTCTGCCCTCCACCTCGCTAAACTATACTTGCGTTTTTTCTTTCGTGTGGGTAGATAGCTGTTTATGTATTGGTTTCATATCAGCATTGAGTATATTGGATACTTTTTTCCATTCTTGAGATACTTTGCTAAGAAGAATGTGTTCCATCCAGGTAAACACAAGAGATGTAAAGTCTCCATCTTTCCTAATGGCGGAACAGTTTTCCATGGTGTGCAGATACCACAGTTTGTTAATCCATTCCTGGGTTGGTGGGCCTTAGGTTTGCTTCCATATCTTGGTGATTGCAAATTGAGCTGCAATCAACATTCTAGTGCAAATGTCCTTACCGCAAAATGATGTTTTCCCTTCTGGTAGACACCTGGTAGTGGGGAAAAGTTTGCCTTAAACAGAGAACAGCTGTGAGCAAATAAACTCTGTGAACCTTCCTCTCCGTGTCTGTCTCCCCACTCAATTTATCTGTTAAACAAATCTCTTGAATATCACCTACCAAAACCGGTGGAACTCAGCTTCACTCTTGGAAGAAGTGCTTGAATTTCACAACACTTACCACTTGTGTGGGCTCCTGTTTCCCAGCAGGGGAGGCCGATGACCCCAACCGACTTGGGGATTTTTTTTTTTTTTTTCACAAAACAGCATCTCATGTTAATCAGCACATCCATGCTCAGTTGCTTCCTGCCTCACAGATGGAGGCTGATTTTGCAGGTGCTATTAAGACACCACCTCTGAGAGAGACGTGTGCACGGGGAGGTGCAGCTTGAATATTGAAAAACAACTGTAATGCAAAAAGAAAAAAAAGGATTAATTTCTTTTTTACAATAAAAAAGGAGGCTTCTTGCTTTTTGCAGAATCTGTTCAAGGCCAGTTCTGAAGCCCATGTTGACTGCACCCTACTCTGAGAATAAGATACAGAAATGAAAGAAAAGTGCACCCGGCTGGTTTCTTGCAGGAGGGAGACGGAGATCAAAATCTACATGGCCATGTGCATACAATGGCATGCAAACCGCGCTGAATATACTGGGTGCTTGGGTTGTGCAATAGAGGGAAATAAACAAAGGGGAAGAGATGAGAGCGTTTCATTTGCATTGGTGCTTTAGTAGGGAAAATTCTTGCCCCACAATCCAAGGCAGGCAGATGGGTCCTCCAGACCTCAATGCCTGCCACCTGCCCCATTCTCTGTTGCCGCGCCTTCCCTTTGAAGTCAGGGGAGCAGAGTGTGCTGCTGAGGCAGGTGGGTCCTCCGTCCCCCAATCCCCGCCACCTGCACCGTCCTCCATTGCTGTGCCTTCCCTTTGAAGTGAGTGGAACAGAGCATGTTGTAGAAATGTTGCCATGGTTGCAGGAATGTTGCCATGGTTACCAGAGTCTACAAAGATGAGGAACCTTCGACCACAAGGGATGGAGATACAGTATGTGCTACTGTGCTAGAAGAAAATGTGGGCACAGCCTCCGAAGAGACCAGAAGGCATGAGGCTGTGATGACCCTTCTTGAAGGAGAGTTCCCGCCATCCCACGAGTGTTTCTAGACGTTAGTCATCCTGATATGCATCTGGTGGTGTCATGTCGCGGTATTAATTCACAATCCCCTGATGAGCCGTGATGTGGAGTATCTATTCCTGTGCTTCCTTACCATCGGCATATGGTCTTTGTTGAGACGTTCATGAGGGTCTTTGGCCCATTTTTAAGTGGGGCTGTTGGTTTTCCCAGTGCGATGTGCATTTTGGAGATGGGTCCATCCCTGATCTGCTATGTGTTTTGCAAATATCTTCTCCAAGTCCTCTGTGTCATCTTCTCATTCTCTTTCTTTTGTTTTTTTTTTTTTTTTTTTTTGAGACAGAGCCTCAAGTTGTCACCCTGGATAGAGTGCTGTGGCATCACAGCTCACAGCAACCTCCAATTCCTGGGCTCAAGCGAGTCTCCTGCCTCTGCCTCCCAAGTAACTGGGACTACAGGCACCCGCCACAATGCCCGGCCATTTTTTGGTTGCAGCTGTCATTGTTGTTTGGCGGGCCCGGGCTGGATTCGAACCTGCCAGCTCAGGTGTACGTGGCTGGCACCTTAGCCCATTGAGCCACAGGCGCCAAGCCGTCTTCTCATTCTCTTAACAACATCTTTTGCAGGACAGAAGCCTCCAGCTTACCAAGGGATTGTGCCTTGGGTGTCCTACCTAAAAAAGTCATCGCCAAAAGTCACCTATGTTGAACTCTATGTTATCTCCTAGAACTTTTGCAGTTTTGTATCTTAATGTTTAGGTCTGTGACCCGTCGTGAGTTAGTTTCTGTGAAAGACATCAGGTTTGTGTACAGATGCATGTTTTTTGCATGTACATGTACAGTTGTTTCAGCACCGTTTGTTGAAAGCACTATCTTAGCTCCATCACATGGCCTGTGCTTCACTGTCAAAGATCGGTTCACTTTGTTTAGGTGGATCTATTTCTGGGCTCTATATTCTGTCCCATTGGTCTGTTCCTCTGTTTCCCCGGGACCATACTGTCTTGACCACTAAGGATTTACAGGAGTCTCGATGTCGGGTAAAGTCAGCCCTGCAACTCCATTCCTCTCCTTCAGGACTATGTTTGCAATTTCAGGTCTTCTATGTAAACCTTACAACAAGGTAGTTTATATCTTGCAGACAGGCGTCTGGACTAGTGGCTCTCTCTTGCACCCCATACATCCCACACCCCATCGCACATGCAGGTGTGGTCTTCCAGCTCTGGTTGAGGAAACAGTCAGGCTCAGATGGGTGGAGAGGGGCTCAAAAATCTCTCCAGTACCATTGATTTTTGACTTTGTGACTTTACGTTGCATTTTCTGGGATCTGATCATGCATTCTCTCATCAAATGCTGAGCCTCCACGTTTGATGGGAAACAATTATGACACAACTTAGGACAATGAATGGCTTGGGAATGAAAATGAAAACCAAAGTCCACAAAATCCCGTGACAAAGAGGGGCAGAACATTGCATAATTGTGGGATGGGAAAGACACCCCTAAGCAGGGTATAAGATTCAGAAGATTTTGTCAGATAAAAACATAAAATTTTATTTATTTATTATTTATTTATTTTTATGAGACAGAGTCTCACTTTGTCGCCCTTAGTAGAATGCCATGGGATCACAGCTCACAGCAACTTCAAACTCTTGGGCTCAAATGATTCCCTTGCCTGAGCCTTCCAAGTAGCTGGGACTACAGGCACCCACCCAGCTGTTTTTAGAGATGGGGTCTCGCTCTTGCTCAAGCTGGTCTCAAACACCTGAGCTCAACCAATCCACATGCCTCGGCCTCCCATAGTGCTGGAATCACAGGCCTGAGTCACTGCACCCAGCCATAAAATTTTAATGAAACAGGAAATACCACAAATAAAATCAAAGGTGAGCGATAAGCTGAGAGATGTTCACAGCACAAATCGCACCAAAGGTGACGTCAGCCAGGGTAGCAGCACAAAACTGAAGAAGAAGGAAAGATACCTGACACTGTCTGACTTCCATATCTTTCATAAACCTTCAGAAACCAAAACAGTAGGGTTTGGGCTAAAGAATAGACACACAGATCAGTGGGACAGAATAGATAGGCCAAAGATGAAGCCAAACAAATATAGTCAATACTCTAAACAGCCACTACCATCATATTAATAAGAAAGACTCAAAGATCCCACCAGAGAGGCAGACAAAGTCTGACAATGCCGTTCCCAGTAGAAAAACCAGCAGTCAATGTAGGTGAGAAAGATGGTCGACCCCTGTGGCTGTGATGAAAATGTGAGCTGAAACTTTCTCAGCCCTCAGATGGGAAGAGCAAAGCAACTTGCTAACCCTGTTTTAGTGGGAAAATTAGAAAACACTCCCTTTTCTGTTTTTTGAAAATATACAATGGTGCAATTTATTGGTGGGATATTTGGTGATCTCCCCTCTGCTTCTATCTTCTGGAAGGGTTTATAGAAAATTAATATCATTTCTTCCTTAAATGTTTGAGAGAATTCACCAGTGAAACCTTCTGGGCCTGGTGCTTTTTTTCTCGTTGTTTTGTTTTAGAAGGTTATTAATTATTGATTCTATTTATTTAAGAATGCAAGTCTGCTCAGATTATCTATTTCTTCTTGTGTGAATTTTGTCAACTTGCAACTTTCAAGGAATAGGTCCACTTCATCTAGGTTACAAAGTAAATTTATGAAGTAAATTTATGATCCCTTTAATGTCCGTGGGATCTGTAGTGATGTCTCCTCTTTCTTATTTAAAAATTTCTATGTATTATATTTATTGTATTGCATGCATTTAAAAGTCATCTTTCATTAATGATATTAGCTAGTGAACCCTTCTGGGCCTGGTGCTAGTTTTTCTTATTGTTTTGTTCTAGAAGGTTATTAATTATTGATTCCATTTATTTAAGAATGTAAGCCTACTTAGATTATCTATTACTTCTTGTGTGATTTTTGTTAACTTGTATCTTTCAAGGACTATGTCCACTTCATCTAGGTTACCAAATTTATGAAGTAATATTACTTTATGATCCCTTTGATGTCCATGGAATCTGTAGTGATGTCTCTTCTTTCTTATTTAAAAATTTTTATGCATTATATTTCTTTTATTGTATATATTTAAAACTCACCTCTTTCATTTATGATATTAGTAATTTGTATTCTCTCTCTTTTTTTCTTAGTTAGCTTGGCTAGAGTCTTATTGATTTTACTGATCTTTCTCAAAGAACCAACTTTCAGGTTCATTTGACTTTTCTCCATTTATTGCTTATTTACAATTTGATTGATTTCTGCTCGAATTTCTATATTTTATTTCTATCTTCTTACATTGGATTTTACTTGCTCTTCTTTTCCTAAGTTTTCTTAAATTATTGATTTTTGATCTTCTTTTTGAATTCATGCATTCAATTAAAACATGCACAGCATGTTTGAGTCAGCAATTCAGCTCCAAGAAATCTATCCTAGGAAATGCTCTTATAGGTATGCACAAAAATGCCTACAAGGGTGTGTGTATCAAAAAGGTCTGAAGGAGAGACCTTTGGTACCATGTGGAATATGGTTAGATAGAATATATGACTTTTACAAAAGTAGTGACAGGGGGTAAGTATTAGTATACACACAAAAAAACCTACCAGTGTGTGAGCATGCGTGTGTGTATTCTTTAGTAGTAAACATGTGTGTGTGAGCATGCACATGTGTGTATATTTGTGCACAGAGAGGTATCAGAAAGAATAACGTAGAGCAAACGGCTTCAGAGATTGTGACAGAAGGGGAGGAGGGCCTGGCAGAGAAAAGTGTGAGGACAAGCACAATACAGGGCTCTCTATTTCTTTTTATTCTTTTACTCAGAATATGTGTGTGCTCTACAATTGAAGATCTAAAAATTTAACCAAGGTTGAAACTCAGTGGAGTGTGGAAACTCAGAAAAAATTGCCACCATGTCTTCTTGGGGTGGAGGAACTCACGTCTCTTGGTGGGAAGAGATGAGCAGAAAAACAAAGAGGTGTGCAGGGTGGGAGACTTCTGGTATGTTCCATGGCAGTGTCTTCTCACCCAGAGCTGATCTCCTTGTCTCTGTTTCCAGAACTGCTGTCTCTGGTCAGGAAATATGTTCCCCATGCCACATCAGCTCCCCATCCTGGGTTACTCCACCCTCTTCTTCCTTCCTCCCTCCCCATGGGCCTCTCTGTCATTCTACAACCCTCTGCAATCTCTCCTCTTCAGTCTGTCTTTTGCAACCTCTCTAGTTCCTTGGATCCCTCTATGCCAAAGATATGCTGTGGCTAACTTCCGCTTCTCTGTTGTACCTCACCCCCCCACACACACAAACACACACGTGCACTCACACCATTTTCATTTCAAAGGTGTTTGTGTCCATCACATGGAGACATGAATAGGATTGGAAACAGGGGACGCCAACAGCTGGGTTCCAAAGGAATCATGAATTTCTTTTCATCACTGCTTCTGGGTATAGCTCTGACTGTGATTTTGGACGGTATTCTGACCCAGGGTTTCAAGATTTCATCACTCACGTGTCATCCTGCCTTCCTGGAGACATGATCACTTCCTCCATGGTAGGGTCCCATCTAGCACAAGGGGTGGGAAGGCAGCAAAGGAAAGACAGTGAGGGCCACATATGGACATTTCAGAAAACCTCCCTTTGTCCCAAAGTGGTCATCTCCACAGGAAGAGCCATTGGATGGGACCGACTATCTTATCCCCTGACCACAGCTCCTTGATAAAAATGTCTCCCTGGGGTGTTTCCTCTCCCTGAGAGCCTTTTGTGGCCCTTCCTTTGAGAGTGGTTCTAAGTTCCTTGTATTTGCTGAAGGCTGCTCTTGTTGTAAAGTTACTATAGAACAGCCCTGCTGACATTTGGGGCTGGAGGACTGCCTGTAGTAGGGCGTTCCGTGCACTGTGGGATACACACTCACTTCTTCCCAATTATGACACCAGAAAACATGCCCAGTCATTGCCAGTGTGCCTGGAGGCAGAATCATTCACCTCTGCAAACCACTGGATGGATAGATAGATGATTAATTGATAAGTGATGGATGTAGATAGATGATACACAGATAATTGACTAACAATTGCTTGATAGGTGAATGTTACATGACAGATGATGGGTGGATAGAAATAGATGGATAGATGATAGATAGGTGATAATGGATACATGGTAGATAATAGATAAATAGATGATAAATAGGCAACACACAGATGATTGATAAATAAGTGATAAATAGATAGATGGATGACAGACGATAAATGATAGCTAAATAGATGACAGGTAAACAGGTGATAAACAGATGGTAGATAGATAAACGGATAGTAGATGAGAGATATAGAAAGAGAGAGAATTCTCATGCACAGGTGCAGCTGTCAGCTTCATCTCTGATGACATTTGGGGCTGGATGACTCTTCGTGGTGGGGTATCCTGTGCACTATAGGTTGTTAAGTTGCGTTCCTGCACCCACCAGATGCCAGCAGCACCCACCCCAGTTGTGACATCCAGAGATATCTGCACACATTCCTACACATTCCTGAGGGTAGAGGAAATTTCCAGGTTGACCCCTGGGCTAGGTCTACCATCTGTCCCCTTCAGGCACCTCTATGTGGCCTGTCTTATTTTGTAATAACTATACTCTTGCTGCATGAGCTCACAAATGGTGACTGTGGAACAATATTCCCAAATCCTGGCCAATCTGATTGTAGGAGCTGGTCCAAAGGTAGATTCTCTCCACAGCCTCTAGGTGTGCACCTGTACCTCTTCCAACTAGGTCTGAAAGGGATCATGGAGGACTCTGAGAAGCCCCAGTCCTGCAGATCTGCATGACAAGAGCAGCAGGAAGCCTTGCTCCCTGCAGCAAGGTGCTTGGACAGGGAGCTCTGAGCCTCTCTTGAGTCCCTACTGCCATCAACCCAACACAGCTGTCAAGAACAGGGCCATGGGCAGCCATTCCTTCTGGGCCCCCGCAAAGGGCATTGTCATCAAGACTCTCCACCCCCGCTTGTGCTGGGCATTTCTCAGCAGTAAGTCACCAAAAAGTGTGGTTGTATGAATACACATTTGTTTTTTTGTTTGCTTTTTAAATTTTTTTTTGTAGATACAGAGTCTCACTCTATCACCCTCCGTAGAGTGTGGAGTCACAGCTCACAGCAACCTCCACCTCTTAGGCTTGAGCGATTCTCTTGCCTCGGCCTCCCAGTTAGCTGGGACTATGGGCGCCCGCCACAGCGCCCAGCTAATTTGTGATGCAGTTCGGCGGGGGCCGGGTTTGAACCCGCCACCCTCGGTATTTGGGGTCGGCACCCTACTCACTGAGCCACAGGCGCCGCACATTTGTTTTGGTTGGTTGCTGTTCTTCTCTTCCCTTGAGTTTCTGAGCCTCAGTGCCTTGCTCTTCTTCTCCTTCTTTTAATCTTATGATCTCCATGTTTTATCTTCTTTCCATGCTTCATCTTTTCTATGAGATTCTTCCTCTCTTTTCTATAGCATGATCAGGGTTTTTTTCTAGTTTCTTTAGCATCTACTGGCTAAATTTTTCTTTTTCCTTGGTCTATTAGTTTGCCAGGGCTTCCAGAACAAAATACCACCAATGTGGCAGCTTAAATAACAGAAATGAATTCCCTCACGGTCTGGAGGCCAGAACTCTGAGGTCAGGTATCAGCACGTTGGCTCCTTGTGAGAGCTCTGGGGGAAACTCTTTTTCATGCCTCTCTCCAGCCGTTGGCCGCTTTATGCAAACTATTGGCATTCTGTGGCTGATGGAAGGATCCACCCATTCATTCATCTATCTATCCATCTACTCATCTATCCATCCATCCACTCACTTATTCACCCATCCATCATGCACCCATTCATTTATCCATCCACTCACCCATTTACTCATTCATCATTCATTTATCCATCCACTCACCCATTTACTCATTCATCATCCATCTATCCATCCATCGATCCATTCACTCATTCATACATACACACACCCATCCATCCATCCATCACCCATCCACCTACCCACCCATCCATCCATTCATCCATCTATTCATCCATACATACTGCCACACATTTATTATTCACTCACCCACCCATCCATCCATCCATACACCCACCCTCATCCATCCATCCACCTATCCACCTACCCACCTGTCCATCCATCCATCCATTCACTCATTCATACATAAGCACATCCATCTACCGAGCCACACACTCATCCATCCATCACCCATCCACCTACACCTCTCCATCCATTCATCCATCTATTCATCCATACATACTTCCACACATTTATTATTCACTCACCCACCCATCCATCCATCCATACACCCACCCACCCATCCATCCACCCATCCTCCCATCCATCCATCCACTCACCCATCCAACCATCCATCTACCCACCATCCAAGCAGCCATCCATCCACCATCCACACATTCGTCTCATCGACCCCCATCTCTGCCTTCATCTTCACATAGCCTTCTTCTCTGTGTGTCTGCACCCAAATAATCCTTTCTTATAAGGATGCCATTTATATTGGATCCACCCTATAGGGACACCATTTATAGGGTCCACCCTATTCCATTCTGGCCTCATTTAAATTTAACTAATTACACCTTCTAAGACTGAATTTCCACATACTGAAGTATTGGGAGTTAAATTTCCACATGTGGACTTGGGAGGGGGCAGAATACACAATTCAACTCATAACAACCAGAGAGCTTCCCATGATTCTGAGAGTTGCCTGTTGTTAATCAGAAAACATAACACAGCTTCCTCTTGTGGATGGTATTAAAGCACTGGGGCCACAGGCAGAAGTGGGTGTCCCAGGCATAACTAGTGCCCAGGACTCACAGGTTCTCTGGGGTCCAGATTCAAATATCTATGACCAGACTTTTAGGGTTTGATTCTCAGATTCTGATCCAGGGGCAGCACACCTCCACCTGCACAGGACCCCTGGGAGTCTTCTCTCCAAGAACACCCTGAGTACCAGTGGGAGAGGGTCTGAGGCTGAGAGACTCACCCTGGGTGGCATGAAGGGCTGGCGTCCCCTGGCTGGAGGGAGGATCTCACGGGGAGTCGCTCTTGTGCTGGAGGATGATGGTGGTGAGTCCATGGAGAAGTCACCCCTGAGCAGAGCTGTTGCTGAACACAGCTCTTCCATCTGCAGGTTGTAGAGTAGTGGGCTGGAAAACTCTCTAAACGGATCTTAAGAATATTCTCTTCCTTTGACAACTGCAGTCAACTGAGCGGTATCCCTCAAAAGATAAGCTGGTGTCCTAACTCCCAGAAACTGTGATGAGACCCTGTTTGGAATTAGGGCCTTTGTACAGAAGTCAAGTATCTCAAGATGAGACCATCTTGGAATAGAGAGCGTCCTAAACTCAGTGACAGGTGTCCTCTTAAGAGACTGAAGAGGAGACACAGACACAGAGGAGAAGCCACGTGGAGACGGAGGAAGAGACTGGAGTGATGTGATCACAAGCCCAGGGATGCCTGGAGCCCCCAGGAGCTGGGAGAGGCAGGAAGGAGCCCCCCTGGAGCCTCCAGAAGGAACTGGATACATCATAATGGGTTGAAGGGTGACCCCCAAAACATTTGTCCATGCCCTATTGCCCAGAACCTATGAATAGAACATAATTTGCGAAGAGGGTCTCAAGGTGAGGGCCCTAAGTCCAATGACAGGTGTCCTCCTAAGAGACAGCAGAGGAGACACAGACACAGAGGAGAAGCCACGTGGAGATGGAGGAAGAGACTGGAGTGATGTGGCCACAAACCCAGGGACACCTGGAGGCCCCAGGAGCTGGGAGAGGCAGGAAGGAGCCTCCCCTGGGGCCTCCAGAAGGAACTGGATACATTATTGTGGGTTGAATGGTGACCCCAAAATATATGTCCATGTCCTATCACCCAAAACCTCCCAATAGAATATTATTTAGCAATAAGGTCTCCACAGATGTGATTAGTGAGGCATTTTGAGATGAGACCACCTTGGATTAGGGAGGGCCCAAAATCCAGTGACAGGTTTCCTCCTAAGAGACAGCAGAGGAGACACAGACACAGAGAAGCCACGTGGAGATG
>CAUYRH010045190.1:0-16446 GCA_963574655.1 Perodicticus potto
ATGTTTTCATACAATAACCAAGAAAATCCCATGAAGGTTATGTCGAACAGTTGGATGAAAATATTTCAGATTGTATATGAAGCCAGCACATTGTACCCCATGATTGCACTAATGTACACAGCTATGATTTAATTTAAAAAATGAAAAGAAAAAGAAAACTATGAATCACTGAAGGAAATTGTAGCTTGCACAAGTCAATGGAAAAACATGTCATGCTTATGAATTGGCAAAATAATCATTGTTAAAATGTCAATATTTCACATAGTGATTTACAGATTCATTATAATCTCCTTTAAAACACTAATGTCCTTTATCACAGACCAGATAAACTTAATTCTGTGCTTTATCTGGAACCCGAAAACAGCTTACATAGCTAAAGCAATCTTAAGCAAATGGAACATACCTAGAAGCATCACTTTACCAGACTTTATACTACAAAGCTCTAGTAACCAAAATAGAATGTTACTGAACAACAACAACAAAAAAACATAGAAACCTTCAGTGATGTAACAGAAAAGTTCTAAAACCATCCACTTATTTCCATCTGATATTTGTCAAAGTAAACATCAATATACACTGGGGAAAGGAATCCATATTTAATAAATTGGGCTGAGAAAATTAAAAAGCAACATGTAGGTTGAAATGGGATCCATATCTCTCATTACTCACTAAAAGGAATTCAAGATGAATTATAGACTTACATCTAAGGAAAGAAACCATATGAAGAAAATGTTGCAAAGATTCTTCTAGATAATAGCCTAAGCAAAGAGTTTATGAAGAAGCATCCAAAGAAAATAACCACAAAATTAAAAATAAATAAATGGAAGTTGTTTTGCACTGCCAAAGCACAATCAAAAGAGCAAATAGACAACTTAGAAAATCAGATAAAATGTTTACACGCTATTCATCCAATAAAGGGTTAATAATCATAATCTACAGAGAACTCAAGTAAATCAGCAATCAAAAAAAAAAAAAAAATCAATCAAGCTCACAGAAAAGTAGGCCACCACCAACAACAAAAAATAATGGACACCTCCATCCAGGTTAATACAAAATATGTAGTCTCAATTTTTTTTTTAATGGCTGAATAGAATTCCATGGTATACATATACCACAGTTGTTAATTCATTCTTAGGAACACATCACAAGAATGGAGAAGCAAGAATTAAATATACTCAATTCTAATATGAAGGCAGTAGATGATCTAATACAAGATAGAGGTAGGGAATGAGGGATCAGGGGAGAGGGGACAGGGGGTCATGATGTATGGCATACCTCTTAGGGGTGGGACACAATTACAGGAGGGATGTTACCTAACAATCGAATTCTTTGTACCCTCAATGAATCCCCATCAATAAAAAAAGAAAACCATGAGCAAATACTTCTCAAAATAAGATAGACTAATGGCCAATAAAAGTGAAAAACGCCAGCATCTACAGTTTTGAGGTTTTGTGATATGGGCCATTTTCACTGGGGTTAGATGATACCTACACATTATTCTTAGTAAAACATCACAAGAATGGAGAAACAAGAATCCTATTCACTCAATTCTGATATGAGGCCAATTAAGGTCCTAGTACAGGATGGGGCGTGGCGGATGGGGACAGCTGAGAAAGAGAAGGAGAGAAGAGGTGGGGGAGCAAGGGGTGTGGTACACCTTTTGGGGGTGGGACACAATTATAAGATGATCCTTATCTTACAAAAGCAATTAATGTAACCTGGTTCTGTGTGCCCTCAATGAATCCTCAACAATAAAAAGAAGGTGAAAAATGCTCATTGTCACCAATCATTAGAGAAATGAAAATCAAAATGTGACATCAGCTAACCTCAATCAAAATGGATTTTATTAAAAGTTCCAAATCAGGCTGAAATGCCTGAGCGAGCGTCAATCATTCCCTTTCAAATCAATCTTCAGCTGTGGTGCCGCCTCTGCATCATTGATCAGGGGAGCTGGGTGGCAGCAACATCTGGCACAGTGAGCAGGATATTCGGATGGACTGAACCTGGTCGGACTGCCTACCGGACTTCCGATCACCAACCTTAAGGTAATAACACTGGGAACGGGCGGAACCAAGAGGCTACCACTGGGCAGTCAGAACCCAGGACTCTTGGCAGGGTAACATTAAAATAAAGGGAATCAGAATGGGAAATGCAGCTTCCACAGAGGAAGAATATATGCAGTTTTTACGGTCTTTAATAGATTCAATGGGAGTTTCAATTAAGACACAGACATTTCAGCATCTCTTTGAAACTATTAAAAAATGCTGTTACTGGTTTTCTCCTGATGCCAAAAACCAGTTGAGTTTGGCTCTTTGGGAAGATATTGGACAGGATATGAAAAGGCACCATCAACAAGGTAATAGTATAGGCAAAGATGTTTGGGCTTTATATAACCTAATTACTATGGCTTTACAACCTTTTACTAAACCGGCCTCCGAATGGGTGGAGTGCCAGGAAGAAAAGGGGACATCCCCCCAAGCTTATGATGAACCAGAACCTAATCTATATAAGCTTACCCTTACTGAACAAACTAAACCTGTAAATGATAATAACTCATCTTCAGATGAACAGGAGAGGGAGGATATCCCTCGCTCCTCTTCTACTCAGTCTCTGCAGGAAAAGATGGCTAGTGCGAAAGGTTCCTTGAAGGAATGTAATGAACTTATCAGTAATGCCAGGCAACGGCCGCAGGCATTGCCTCCTCCTCCCCCTGATGTTCTTTTTCCTCCTCCACCTGAGGAGCCCAGGCCCTTGTGGTCTCATCCTTCGTCCCCTGAGGAGCAGACTAAAAACCTTTACCCGTATCCCAGGCACCGAGGGTGACTGCTCCGCCATATGAGTACAAAAAAAAAAAAAAAAAAAGAAGTATAAAAGTCCCAAATCAATAGATGGTAGCATGGATGCAGAAGTGAAAAAAGCACTTACCTACTATTGGTGGCACTGCAAAATAGTGTATCCTCTATGGAAAGTCATATGACGATAACTCAAAGACTTAAAAGTAGACCTATTGCTCGAACCAGCAATCCCACTACTGAATATTTACCCAAAGAATAAAAGGTAATTTTATTGGCTCAGCGCCCATAGTTCAGTGGTTTGGCCACTGGCCACATGCGCGGGGCCTGGTGTGTTCAAACCCCACCGGACGACAATGACAACATTGTTGTCAAACAACAATGACAACAACAACAATAAGATAGCCTGCACTGTGGCGGACACCTGTAGTTCCACCCACTTGGGAGGCTGAGGCAAGAGAATTGCTTAAGCCCAAGAGTTTGAGGTTGCTTTGAGCTGTGACGCCCTGGGACTCTACCAAGGGCAACATAGTGAGAATATGTCTCAAGAACAAAAAAAAACCCAGCAATTTTTTCAAAAAGATTCTTGCACTATAATGTGTATTTCAGCACAACTGACAATTACAAAGATGTGGAATCAACCCTAGTGTCCATTGGTTCATAAGTGGTCTAGTAAAATGTGGTATATGTATGCTACTCAGCCTTAAACATAAAAAGATTTAATACCTTTTACAGCAATCTTCATCGAACTGGAGACCATTCCCCTAAGTGGAGTATCACAAGAATGGAAAAAGTAAACAATCACCACATGTACTCATCATTAAATTAGAACTACCTGAGCAACACTCGGGTGCATAGACGGAAGTCGAACTCAGTCAGAATCAAGTAAGTAGGAGAAAAAAGAAAGGGATAGGTGAAATAATAATAATGAATACAATGTACCATATTAGTGATGGGTCTATTTGTAACTTTGACTCATGTAGTACAAAAGCAGCCACTATAACCGAAACATTTGTATCCCCATAATATTACGAATGAAAAACTGCATCTTTAAAAAAAAAAAAAATCAGTGGTACCATTCTAAGTACTTAATCACTGAAATATGATAGGAATTAATTTTCTCTCCCTGTATCTCAATTCCTTTCCTGTGTATGGTCTCAAATAAAGGAGCTTCTTTATGGCAGCATTCTAAAGCATAAGTGACCAAACATGAAAGGTGACTTCTTCCTGTTTCTAAGATATGCTTTACAGAAGTGATTGTCTATCAGCCGTAAGCCCTCCAATACACGTATGCAGATATACCTCCACCCTGTGGACCAGAACGTGCTCAACAACCAAAAATGTTTTTAAAAAACCTCTCCCTATCTAGTGATTTGACGAGAATCAGCATTGTAGTGAATATTTTCATAATGTAAACGATTACTATTGTGTAAATATAAAACACCTTTTATCTTTTTCAAGAGCTTGCTGTCTCTAAAACCTATTAGAAATATAGTTAGCTGTTTTAATTTGTACAAATTAAAAGGGCTTCTGAATTTTAATCCACATAGAGGGTTATGATGACCTCTGATAACTAGTTTGGTGGTTTAAGGAAACAATGTTTTCTCAATTTTATTTTTTTTGGAAAATGCATATATCATGAACCATATTCAACTAGGGAATGTATGAGGAATTTCAATATGATATAAAGAGAGGAAATGTAACTTGCTGATTTAAAGTTAAATCCTACAAAAATTATTAGCAAAGTTGTTAGAGACAGGATAAATGTCATGAATTCATTATTTTGTTTCAAACCTAGTTTGTCATAAATCTGCCCTATGACACATAACATGTACTATTTTGCAGATTATTTGATAGCAAGTTTAACAATGTCGGTTAAGTGACAATGTGAGTGTTATGATAAAGACTCCCCAGGGAAATCAGCCTTTATGACATAGGGTTAAGAATACATGAGCCATTTGTATTTATTAAGGTTTGCCTGTACCCCTTCTAAGATGCACCAATAAAAAAAAAATGAATTAAAAAAAAGAATACATGAGCCATTATTCAAATGAAACAAAAAAAGTATTCTAAAGTTTATTATTACTTTCATGAAACCACAAGTGAATATACAGAAAATTAATTCAAATAGACAAGTAGGCTTGGAAAAATAGCACAAGTAAAAAATATACATTGACTCTTTAATTGAAAGCTAAAAACATTTAATATCTTCTATACTGAAAGGCAAAAATTGATTATATATAATAGAATTTGTATTATGTATTTTAGGCATGTTACATAGCTATGTGTTAGAAAGAATGGCAATCCAAATTGATTTGGTATAAAAAGACAGTATTAATTAATTATAAAGGACAGAAACTTATTGTTTAATTCCCCCATCCAAAGAAACATCAAATCATGAATATAAACAGCACTATTTCAAAGGCTTACTTAGCATACATCCATTAAGATGTATTAATTTTCCACATGATTTATTGATGAACATTAATAGTATGTATGTAGTATAATTTTTCTCCAAAAAGATTCCTTAAACTTTAGATTTGGAAGATTGTTGATTATTTTACAGATATTCAAAAATGCTCATGTTGGAAATGTGTAGACATACATTTTATTTAAACATAAGTATAATGCTTTTCAAATGCAAGAGACAGCCCTTTCAAGCCCCTAACTATGCTAATACTGGGAAACTGCCATCTATCCTTACCTAGTAAGATAGCAACTCTAACACAAACTCATGCTTTTGACAATGCATGACTTGTCTCTATGCATTGAAACATTGGGTAAGTTTACAGCTTTAATATTTCTGTTTATTATAAGCTCATGCATGTTTTACTTGAAAAATTTATGGGAAGAAGGGCAATGCCCTTTTGAGAGGTTTGAAATGTTTTACAGAAGAGAGCCAAAATCTAGTATAAATTAAAACCTGAGATGGTAAAGATAATCATATATGACTCCTGCAATTAGATATGTCCTCATGCTTTTCAAACACTCTACTTTGCTTCTTCTTATTCTTTCTTTCTTTTTTTTTTTTTTTGGTAGGTTTTTTTGTTTTTTTATTAAATCATTGCTGCATACATTAGTGCAATCAAGGGGTACAATATGCTGGTTTCGTATACAATCTGAAATGTTTTCATCAAACTGTTTAACATACCCTTCATGGCATTTTCTTAATTATTGTATGAAGACATTTGTATTCTGCATTTTACTCTTTTGTGTGCATTAAAAGCCTGACTCAGAACACTCCTTGATAAAGTAAATAAAAATTAGGGTTTACTTTCAAATTGTCCTCTTTTGTTTTAAATATTTGAATGAAATAGCTCTCAAATATCCCTACTTCATTACATATCTTCAGGGTGAAAAATCAAAGTTCTTGGTAGATTTTATCACATATGTAACAAGAATCTTAAAACCAAAAGGGAACTTAGAATTTACTAGTAAACAAAAAATGGTCTTTTCATTCATCTACTGGCAAGTTACACATTTCCAACACTTCCAATTACCAATTTGGCTATGCTCTTTTCATTGACTCTACAGGGAGAGTTAGTCATTAAAAGAAGAAAAATAAAAATTAATGAAAGCACCATGTAAATACATGTAGCACAAACATAAACCCAAGGCAAAATAATACTCATTTATTAGCCCAATATAAGACAATCTGGGTAAGAATAAAACAACAGTAATGTTAGCACTTAAGATGTTTTTATTATTACGCAGTATTCAGTAGATTATTTTTAAAGAAGCATTTATAGAAAATTCCAGATGTGTAACAAATGCATAAAATATTGCTTTCTCTATCCTAATACTAAACAACTAATACATGATTTTGTGAAATGTTATTTGCATACATTAAATTTTACCTTAAAAATTTCTAGTAGAATAAATACATTTTTGAGAATTTTGAATATCAATGGAATATTGAAAAATTATTCTCAAAAATTCAAATATTAAAATAATAATTATCATCTAATCGCCATAATGGTCTCTCATTATTACCTAAGGTTATTATTTATCCTTAAATAATTAGCTTGAAATGTGAATTTATAGTGTCTACTAAATTATTTATGTGAAAACATCCATAAATTAATATGTACAAATCCTAATATGCATAAAATTTCTGAAAGCTAGTTTAACAAACATATTCTTATATATACATGAAGTAAATCTTATATCTTCCTCTGTGGGGCCTTTTATAACTGTCATATCAGTTTTCTGTTTATGGCTGTGCTTCATTTAAAACAATTTACCAAATGATCTCTGGACTCCAATTTTTATGCTTTTTGTCAGGACAAATTAATTGCTATGCAAATTCACTATGCTTCAGATACCATCTAGGAAATGCAGGATTGATATCGTCTGTATAGAAGTATCTTTGCAAAGCTTTTTGAGAGTGGAGGGACAGGGAGTAGTACTTGGAAGAAGTATAAAATTTATATTATAAGACAGCAATTATGTTTTAGATTTCTTGCACTACATTCAAAATAATGAAATATCATATACAACATAGTAAATTAATACGGAGCAGTAGAAAGCAACATTTTTATCTATTTATTCATACTTCTCTACACAGGAATATATTTGTTTTGTTTTGTTTTGTTTTCTGAGACAGAGCCTCAAGCTGTCACCCTGGATAGAGTGCTGTGGCATCACAGCTCACAGCAACCTCCAATTCCTGGGCTCAAGCGAGTCTCCTGCCTTTGCCTCCCAAGTAGCTGGGACTACAGGTGCCTGCCACACGCCTGGCCATTTTTTTGGGGGGGGTTGCAGCCATCATTGTTGTTTGGCGGGCCTGGGCTAGATTCAAACCCACCAGCTCAGGTGTATGTGGCTGGTGCCTTAGCCCCTGCTGAGCTGGGAATATGTTTGTTTAATTATTCACTGATCTCATTTCTTCAGTGGACTAAAACATATATATATTTTTTAATAGTTAACAAGACAAAAATTTAATGAAAATTTGCAGTAACTATGTATAATCCACAGGGCTACATAGTTACATGGGACTGTAGTAGAAATTTAAAATAGAACAGATACTGGAGAAAAGGTTACATGTTATCATCATCTGATTCATGTTCCTTCAAAGATTCCTTAGCGTATTTCTCTGCTTCTTCCCTTATATCTTTTGGAACAACTTCATGTCTTCCTTTAGTTAATTCACCAACCTAGCTGAATTCTAGTTCAAAAGCTTTATCCCTGACTTCATCATATACTATGTAAATTATTTTTGCAACTTCTTTAACAATATCTCAGCAGGTCATTTCTTTCGTTTGAAGCTTTTCTATTTCCATCTTTGCATCTTGCCTGGCTTTGGCAATAGCAAAGCCCCAATAACTGTATGAAACACCTGATGGATCGATCGTGTGTAGTTGTGCACTGTCATTCACACTGTAAGACCCTAACATGAAACTGCACCCCAAAGGTCTCACAGCACTGTAGAGTGTGTATGCATGTACATACATAGCCACTCTGTCTTCAAGATGTTTGAGTGGAATGTTTTAGCCAAAGTTAGATCTAAAGTTGGAAGCTACCTCTCTTGCTATGTCTGCTAAAGACTGAGCATCTGCCAACAAGCCTGCTACTGCCTTTACAACGTGCCAATCAACATTAACAAGACGTTTGTTGGAACCTTCTTCATAAACTTTAGAAAGGAGTAATTTTTCTACTCCAAAGACAATACCATCTTTACATATGATTCCAATAGCTACTATTTTCCACAGCCTTCATGGTATATTCAACTTGAAAATCTCTTCCATCAGGAGAGAATGTAGAGTCAGACAGGTTATACCCAGGGCGGATGGAGCTTATTGTGGTAAAACCCATAAAACACTCAGGGTCTCCAGGCCTAAGGCGCTCCCTTTACCCTTCAACGTAACGTTTACCTTGTTATGAAAAATTCATTTAATTAATTGATTTTTAATTATAATTTAAAATTTTGAAATAATATTGGTTGTTTATTATTGGCAATTTAATAAATACCTAAATAATTAGGAAGTGGGATTATGCAAACTTGTTCAAACACTTCCAAATTTACTCTATATTTTTTCTAATAAGTTCATGAATTTTGTGGAATGGGGGTGAGGGGTGTTTGGGAGCCCTGAAATACCCAGATAGGTGATATAAGCAATCTGAATTTATCAGAAAATTGTCAATACTCATCTCCTCCCACTGACCTTAGTGGGAAAATAAACTATTCTAAAACACTCAACTGACCAGTCTCTCACTAACATATTACTTAAACTTTGTTAAGTCCATTATCTGTACATTTATTAACTAATAAAAACATAAAAATGCTCACTTTGTTGCCTCAGGGAAAATTTATGGGAATGAAATTAGATAACATAGCCAAAGATGAATAGTATATTAGAAAAAAATAATGTTTTTTTCTGTTATTTCTTAGATCTGAGAAACTCAAATATTGTCTTGATTTCTCCTATTTTGAAATATGAAAGCATAGTATATTAGGAAAAAGTATGCAAAAACACTCTTCATAAATTCTTGGTCTAGCTTGATGTGCAGAAAAATCACCTGGGAATTTTTTTAACATGAACTTTTTGAGCAGTAGGCCTAGGTTACACTCAAAAGGTTGTATTTCTAACAACATCAAAGTGATGGAAGGTTGCTTTCCCAAGAAAGCATCAAGCATCTCCCCTACACATCAAGTAGGAAGAGCATATACAGTTATTCCTCATTATATTTAGGGGATTACAGGATCCCAGTGTATACCCAAATACACACATACTCTTGTCTCGCTGTTGATTCTGCCAGATAGATCCTCTGTATACATGGGTTTCCATATCCCACAGAATATTTTTGCCATTCTTGTTCAGCTGGAAAAAATCCACATATAGGTGGATCTCTACAGTTCAAATCTGTGATGTTCAAAGGTCAACTGAACATAGATAACCATACATGTGCATATATGGATATGTATATATGCATACATGTATATATGTGTGTGTGTGTGTGTGTGTGTGTGTGTGTGTGAGTGTGTGTATGTGTGTATTGAGTTTTCATGGGTCTGTTTTCTTTTTGGACAAATTCTCTATATACTTAAATTTCTCTTGGGAAGTTCAAAATAGATATTTTTGAATTAGTTTTATATGAATTTAAGGTAAAAAGCTTCCTTTCAGATAAGAATTATTATTTATAATTCACAGGTATAAGATGATGGCTACTACATGTTTAACACTGTGATACATACTTTAAGACCAAAGAAATAAAAGATTCCTGTCTCTAAGTTTACAATCCAACTACGCTTAAAACTGTTGTAAACAAATGCAGTATTAATTCATATTTTATTTACACTTCCCTTCCATACATCTGATATGTAGTAAATGTTCTATGCTATGTCAAGCTGGTAAATGTTTATTAACCAGTTTTATGATAAAAAGACTATAGTAATGTATTGTATATATGTTAATTATAAATTTTCATGATATAAAAGGGGTGTATTTTAGTTTTCAAATAATAATGAAATACATAGTATACGTTATATAAGTTCTAACTATCTGGATGCTTCTCAAAGAACAATTTGATTTGTTTTGGCCAAAATGTTCTTACCCATAGCCAAGCTATGGTTGTAATTGGTGATCAAGTATTTTGAAGAATGAATGTTGAATGATATTTTGGTTTATGTTAATGAGAAGGACAAAAGCAAAACAACAAAGTCACATGTCTGCATATTACTCATTTATCAATGATATGAATGACATTTTTACTGAGATCAAGTATAGTTTTCAAATACTAAAAGAATAGTTTTTCAGTTTTCTGTGCTATACTCAATATCACAGCTACAGACACAATTTACATTTGTAATTTTAATCTGCATCATTGACTTTTTTTAACCTTTCTGGAATTTATATCAAGAGTTGACAATTTTTTTATGTAGAGGGACAGATAGTAAATATTTTGGACTTTATAAGCTATATGGCCTCTTCTTCAACTATTCAACTCTACTGTTGTACCACTGGCACTGGAACTGATATGTTTCAGTAAAATGTTACCTACAAAACAGACATCAGGCTAGATTTGGTCTCCTGGACTGTATTTTGCTTACCCCTCGGTTAAAGAATCAACAAAATAGGGTGGTGCCTGTGGCTCAAGGAGTAGGGCACCGGCCCCATATACCAGAGGTGGTGGGTTCAAACCCAGCCCTGGGCAAAAAAAGAAGAATCAACAAAATAATAAATCATGCCCTAATTTGTAGCTTTTGCCTATTTTATTAGTGCAAATACTGTCACTATAGATAATTTCGAGCTAGCATAATGACATCACTGGAGGCAGACTTGGAAAGAGATACACAGTGTCACAACACTATATAGTATTCCCACTATGTAAGTAGAAGCGATGTAAATAACCTAATAGCTATAGATAATAGTAAAATGTAGTAATATAACTTAGATATGAAAAGTAATTATCTTTGTTTTTATTAAAATTTATATAATTTAAAGTTTATATACTTTAAATTTCTTTTTATTTTTTTAATTAAATCATAACTGTATACATTACTACATTTGTGGAAGGGTAATCAGTGGGACCTCACCTATTGCGCATATTGCAAGGGCACATATATACTTTAACTTGTGATTGTGTTTGACATCTGTTTAAAAAAAGTTTTTGAAAATATTCACCTAACTTCTGTGAGCCACAAACAGCCAGCTCCAGGACATTAATTGACAGAAATAGATATAATTTAATATCTTCATGTCTCTGCTACTTGTATTAATACCATATAGATAAAGCCTTGAAGTGAAGAAAAGAGACTAGATGGGTAGGGTGAGCTTCCATGCTACTCTCCTCTTTTCATTACTAACTTCCTGCTTCACTGGACCAGAAAAATGAAAGAAACATTGAAGAAGATAAAAATGAAGTGAAAGAAAGAAGTATATATGGTGGGGAAAGTAGTGAAAGATGTAGAAGATGGAAGATCTACATTTCAAATTTTCCATCCTATCACTAACATACAGATAACATAATGAGCTGATAGCATGAGGATTCATAACTTCAGAAATGTGTTATAAAAAAATCTACACCCTCCCCAAATAAATTACCTTCACAATCAAGGCATTTTGTGTTAAAGGAGAAAATGGAAGAAATAGGAAATAAGAAATAAGACATGGTAACTAAACAGTGTTGGTCCAAAAATGAACAAATTACAATGAGATGGAGAGAGGTGAAGAGGAAACAAATAGCAATATTATCTCAAGGTCAAAAGCTGCAGGGATGTCAAACCTTGTATCTCAAGATATGAAGAGCAAAGTTTTATTCTATTAAGGGCTCTTTGCTAGAAATTCCCTTTATTTCCATATGTGGCACTGCTGTATGTTTCGGTCACATGTAAGATTGACTTGGACAGATGAACTTATAGGTAGAATGATTCTTACCAAACTAGCCCTATTGCCAAATATTTAAATTTCTTTTGTTTTCTACACAACTCAATTTGAAAGAAAAAGTGATCCATGACTTTTTGTCTTGTACAAACATCTCCATGGCTGAATATTATTTAAACCACATTGATCAGAAAACCAAGGAAACGTTCATACATGATGTCTTCTTTCTGCACTAAACCTCATTGACTTGAATAAAACCCTATAATCTGCAAAAATAATTATAAACATGTAGTTTAACGAAGTATAGAATTTTCACAATATAGGCTATGTAACAGACTAAAATACCATCTGTAGAGTATGTCAAGAGCCCGACGAACTCTGAGCAAGGTGATTTGCAGCTGGGGAGTGAGCCCTCGGGCAATTCGTCTGCAGGGGCTCCTTGCAGAGAAAGAACCCAGTCCATGGCGATCCTTGGGCCCGTAGTCATTGCCTAATATTCCCCTCACCTGTCTGTGCTGTCTCAAAAAAAGGCTACTGTGGAGGTTGCTCAGGGCTATCCTGCATTCAAGGTTAGCCCACCTCTTACAAACTTGTACTTCTAATCCTCATCTTGCATGATTCCTTTCTGTGGCAAATGAGACCAGGGTCATAGGGGCTGCGACATCTGGCATAGTCAGCAGGATCCAGCAGGACACAACAGGACACCAGGGATGTGGACAAAAGGGGAAAGTGACACTTGGAAGTAAGTGACGCCTTTGGCAGACAGTGGGAGGAAGTCCAAAGGGAAACTCTGCTCAGGGCAAGTGGGACATTTGGCCAAACTAGAATCTAGGGAAGATCTAGCTCAGAATAAGTGAGGTCTTTAATAATGATGTATAGAGAAAACAATGGGTAACTTCCTGTTTGGGGAGTCATGAGAATTAGAAACTGAGGAAGACAGCAATGTTCAAACAGAATTTGAAAGTGAGGAGAATAGTGAGGTTCAGTGGGAAGCTGGACCTGAGGAGAACTGGAAATCAAGAGCATATGATACAGACACAAATAAGCAAGGAATTACCTCTATGGCCCTTATGGCTGCTCAGATCAAACAATTGGAAGACTGGGTAAATAGTCTCACTGTCAGAAATGCTGACTTAGAGCACCCAATATTTCCCTCAGCAACTCCTTATGTAGATGAACCACCTGTAACTTCTGTTATGAAAGCTGTGTTAGAAGGGCGTAAAACCAGTGACTTTAGGTGGGAAGACACTTTGGGGCTTTTTCCAGTTATGGTCACTGATATTTGTCCCGATCTGCAACACCCTCAAGAGGACCAACATTTTGATCACCATATGATCACCTTTGCAGTTCTGAAAGATTTGAAACAGACCATAGCACAGTATGGTATGCAATCCTCATTTTCCAGAGGTCTGTCATAGGGGCTTACACAAGAGCAGGGTCTCATTCTTTATGACTGGGAAATGATAGCCAGAACAGTTCTTGAATCTGGATGGTATTTACCGTTTAAAATGTGGAGGAAGGAGGAGGCTGACCTGATGAGTCACCAAAAACAGAAGAGAGGAGTCCCTATAACATCAGAACAGCTCACTGGGTCTGGTCAGTGGCTGGGGATTTCCAATCAACTCCAGTAAGATGACATAGCCATAGTCCAGACAAGGCTGTGTTGTCTTAGGGCCTGGGAAAAGGCTCAGGCTCCTGGAGATATCTCTAAATCTTTTATTAAGATAATGCAGTATGGGAATGAACCATATATCGACTTTATAGCCTGACTACAAACTGCAGTTGATATGGCCATTGCCCAGCCAGAGCTCAGAGACATGCTATTCCAAATTTAGCATTTGAAAATGCTAACTCTGAGTGTCAAAAGGCATTGTAAACTTTTAGAGCACAAAATGCTCCCCTATAGGAGTATATATGGGCATGTGCTGATACAGTAATGGAATTCAACAAGGCTAATTTGCTTGATGCTGCTTTGAAAGAAAGGAGCAGTCCACACTGTCCTAAATGTCATAACTGTGGAAAATTGGGACATAGGAAAAAAGAGTGTTGGAAAGGTAAGATCTGTAGAAAAAAACAATGCACAAAAGACTTATAGCAGATGGAACCCCCTCTGGGTTGTGTCCCAGGTGTAAGAAAGCACCCCATTGGGTAAGTGAGTGCTGCTCTCTGTTTGATAAAAAAGGAACACCTTTACCGCAGGAAAACTAGTAGATGGGCCCAGCCTGGGGCCCTCAGGCAAAGAATATGGGTTAGAGAATGTACTTATTAACCAGCCACTTCACTCTGTTCAGTCTCTCCTCAGGCAGTGTTGCTCTGGACTTACTGGCATATGATAATGTCCTTTTTCTTCCCAGCATGGGAGCAAAAGAATTGAAAACAGAAGTGTGTGGTCCTCTGCCCCCAGGTACTGTTGGATTATTGCTTCGGAAAAGTGAATTAGTATCTCAGGGAATGTTCGTCCACACAGGTGTTATTGATGTAATTACTTAGGGGAAATACAGATCATGATGTTAGTAAACCAACCAACTCAAATTTTGACTGGACAGAAGATCGCTCAATTGCTACTTTTGCCACGTATTAAGTTACAAGGTACTTAATAGTGGTGAACCTAGTAACACGAGCCATATTTTCTGACAAACATCTATTGATAAGAGTAGGTTTCAATTGTCTCTTACGCTGAAGGATAAAACCTTTACTGGTCTGTTAGACACAGGTGCTAATGTTTTGGTTACGGCTCTAAATCAGTGGCCCAAGGAATGGCCAAAACAGGTTGTTGATATTACTTTTTTTGGCATTGGAACTCTAGATTCAATCTTTCCGAGTATTTTGCTTTTGACCTGCTTGGGGTTGAATAAGCAGAATGCTCAAATCTGATCATATATTGCTGACAGTGCTTTTAACTTATGGGGTCGTGATTTGCTCCAGCAATAGAATGCTGTGATAACCATACCATCCCCTTATGTTAATTCCTTGCAAATGTCAACTTTAGCATAGAGGTCACTGCCCCGAAATATGCTCTCAGGTTATCCTGGAAGAGTAGTAATCCAGTGCGGGTGGATCAGTGGCCATTAACTATGGAACAACTGGATGCTTTAAAATTACTAGTACAGGAACAATTGGAGCAAGGGTATAGCCAGCCATCTACCAGCTCTTGAAATTCTCCTGTATTTGTGATATGAAAGAAATCAGTCAATTGGAGAATGCTTACTGACCTTTGCAAAGTTAATAAAACTGTTATACCCATGGGAACCCTACAATTAGTACTTCCTTTACCCTCCATGATCCCTTCCAATTGGCATTTGTATGTTACTGACTTAAAGGATTGTTTTTTTACCATATACCTGCATCCTGAAGACTGACCATGTTTTGCTTTTTCTATTTCTGTCTATAATCAGCAGAAGTGTCCCAAGCGTTATTAGTGGAAGGTTCTGCCACAAGGTATGTTGAATATTCCTACACTTTGTCAACAGCTTGTCGATCAACCATTATGGATTCTTATAAGGAGAAAATCTACAGCCTACATTATTCATTATATGAATGACATCTTATTGGCACATCAGAGTTTGACAGTTTTTCAGGAAATGTTTGAGCAAGCTGTATGCATATTAAAGTCTTATGGTCTTCAAATTGCTTCAGAAAATGATGCAAACTACAGCTCCTTATAATTATTTAGGATATAAATGGACTCAAAGTCAAATTATTCCACAATGTGTTCAACTCAGATTGGATTCCCTGTCTACTTTAAATGACTTTCAAAAGCTATTAGGTCATATTAATAGGTTACGTCCTATTTTAGGAATTCCATCCTATGCTTCACCTAATCTTTTCAAAAAATTCTAGAAGGACCTCTGGACTTAAATAGTCTTTGTTCACTCATTCCAGAAGCCAAGGAATAACTACAACTAATTGAAAAGGAGTTTACATCAAAAGAATTAGATAGGGTTGATGTCAGATTTCCAATTCGGTTAATAATTACAGCCACTGGTCACTCCCCAACTGGAATTATTTATCGAGTAGATACTCTTTTAGAATGGTTGTTCCTTTCTAACAGAACTACACAAAAATTACAACAATACTTACATACAATTTTTGAATTGGTTGCTAAGGGTAGAAATAGAATTTGCCAACTTACAGGTTATGATCCTCATTCTATTATTGTTCCTTTCAGAGAAAAGTAAATACAACTTAATTTTCAATTATCAATATCATGGAAAATTGCTTTTGCATCCTATACAGGTTCACTTACTAATGAATATCCTAATGACAAAAGATTTCAGTTTTTAAAGCTTACTTCTTGGATTCTCCCTGATGTTGTTAGAGACTCTCCAATA